>OZ020489.1:19952067-20219954 GCA_963971405.1 Psococerastis gibbosa
GGTTCTTTGTCTATTAAATATACATTATTGTGCTGAGTCCTATGCATTTATAATACTGTGAAATTCTTCAACTCCCCCCCCCCCCCTCATCGTCATAATTATTTTACTGCAATTTACAATGATGATAGATCGGAATTATTGAGGTTGTTATTGCTATTATAATTACATTAATATTTGCATAATGTTTTAATGGACACAGGCCTCGTCGTTAGGGCTCATTTATGCCTCATGGTGTTTCAGTGTACTGAAATTTATTGGCATTGTTACAGCCATTGGCATCATTTCATGCTTTTACATTTACAGTATCTGTTTGCTGTTGATACACTGCATCAAAAAACATGCATATTAGACAATATGTAGGAAATAGTAGGAAAACTAATGCATCCTGTACAATAATAAATAACTAAGGCGCCCGGCTCCTATGGGCCCTCACCGTGGCCTGGGACTCTGCCAAAAAAAATCTACTACTACTAAGGCGCCCGGCTATATCAGTCAGCTAAATCAAACTAAACGAGATAGCCAAAAAAAAATTGATCTCGTTTAACTAAAAATATCAGTCAACTCCCGCAACAAGAAAAAAAACTTTTATGTGAGTTTTGAAGCGCTAATAAGCTTCTGATAAAATATACATCCGGCTGGAAACAGTTTAAGTTAGCTTATGATAAATTTCATATAATGTATCATCCCCAGAATAACATTAGCATTTTATCTGAGCGCTATAAATAGCGTCCAAAGTTTTCAAACTGGGGGCAAGTCGATTAACGGCAGTTAATCACCAGCTTTCAAGCTCAATAAACCCCCTAACAAACATTTTTAACCCGAATTATGGCGGCAGTTAAAGGCATCTGGAGTTTAACTCGGAAATGTATTTCCAGCGGGAGAGGAGTTGCCATTGTCACTAATAAGCCGTAGTCGGTATTTATAAAGGGGGGGTGTCATTTCAAATTGTTGGCAACATCAAAAAAGCAGCAACAACAAAAGGAGACATGGAAATACAATAATAAATCTATACATAATTTCATTAATTCTGTCCGGTTTTTTCAATTGGTTTTAGTGACAGCTAGTGCCAGTGTTTACGTTCTCAGCCGATCATCGTGATCATCATTATATCGCATGGACCGGTTTCTGTGAGCAACCCGTCCAAACCATCATTGGTGGAGATACCCCCTCCCCTCTTTGCAATTCACCCTCCATATCAGTATCACGTCTCAAGGACCAAGTGTTGAATGAAGCGCCCCTACTACCCCGAAAGGGCAGAGAGAAGACGCCACAATACCTAGCCTATGTAAATGGGGCGGACTTGTAGTGTGACCCAAGCAAACTCTTTTAAGGCCAAACCGGAGGGTTGTGGCCTTGACCGTTGAATACATAGAAATATAATAGAACTGGAGCGGCGGGAGTCATAATATGACTTACGAGGCACCCGCTAACCATAAGCCAACTATCAGAGATAAGTACCAACGCAAAAAAAAAAAAAAAAAAAGTCAAAGTCTTACACATTGCGGCATAGCAAAGCGGATACCTGGACCCGGTCAAAAACTCTGTAGTTTAGTAGTTAGCTTGTGCAGGCTACACTAGCAGCCACATTGATAACGGTCTCCAGCCACGGGATCGTTGAATATCCATTTTATAAACAAAGCCCCGCGTCTCGTACCTGTTCCGTATTTGACTTGTATTATTTCTATCGATTTTTACTATACCACTGCGGTTTAAAACATATATTACGAACCCTCTGCAAAGACATTTCCAGGCCAGTCACGTGACCCCCTCCGGTTTGGCCTTAAGGTTTGCCAATAGCCTCCTCGGGTATTTCCAGTCATAGAACCATTCCGCCTGTCTGTCAGTCCCCGTACAGCATTAGTTCAACATGGGTGACAATGATCCAATAGGAGAAACAGTATAATAGTACCGGGATCGACTTCGATGGCAAGGTGGTAGCGTGCTTGTACCTTTTGCGAGTCTCTACCCGCCATGCGATCGGAGACGTGTCGTAACTCAACACGGGTACTAACCTACAGAGGCGACTGAAGAGATCAATCGGATGCATTTATTAAATTATTTGTATGCGATTAACCTTTTAATTTAATAAAAAAATAAAAAATAAAAATCGAAGTCCCCATTACAATCCGAAAATATCGCTTGTAAAGCTGTTTGATTTTCTTCGTCGGGTTTCAGGCAGCCAAAATTTGCGCATCCGCTTAAACTTGTTATTCAGCATTGCGAATAGTTGCCGGGTTCAAAATAATGGCGATGATAGCCCCAAAGAAAGTAGAACTAAGTAAGAAAATTAAAAATTAAGGAAAAATTGAAGATTTCAAATAAAAAATTGTTTTCCTAGCCGATTAATTTCTTTTAAATAGAAAATAACCCAGACAGTTCAAATTTCAGCTTATTCAATACAATGGAAAAAATTTCCAGTTCTTCCGTTTGGGCGTAAATATATTTAATATTGTAATGCAGCTGTACAGTATTATACCAACCACCTCAAAATCATAGGTTATGATATCCAACAATGAGTTACAGATTGTAAGGCAAAAACTAGATGAAACAGTGAGATGGGAGCCACCCCTTCATTTAACCCGGCACGTGCATGTACAGCCCTCCCTCCCTCCCTCCCTGCACACGATAATCACAAGATAAGCAAATTAGGAAGGCATATAATCCTTTTTTTTATGCAGCGGTATTCAACCATAAATAAATTCTGGAAAAGGTTCATGATTATACTATAAAGGGATCATTCATTAGTAGACCACACCTGTGATAAGAGACGCCGCGCATGAAGGGTAAAAAATAATGAGCAGTAAACTGATTATTGACTTACCCCTGGTGTTTGGGCTTGCGGTCCGAACGGGTAGCGAGTCCATTCTAATCGGGATTCATTAGTGGTGTCTAATATCACAACTGAAACAAAATAATGCAAATTTAACAGTCAATGTAACATACACCCAAATGTCAAATGTCCAAGGAACTGATTTTATAATAATGAGTGGTTTGCATTGTGGAACGTGCTTTTTGCGTGAGTGAATTTAAAACAAAACATTTTCAGCAGAAATCGAGTCGAAAATGTTTCAAAAATGCAATTCAACAATGCAACAAATTACACTGCTCAACAGCATCAGAAATCGGCGGTACAGGCAAAGCACCAACGGAATGATGTTTAAAACATTTAAATACGGTATTAAAAGTTACCCGATCCAAAGCAGGCGACACTAAATTGTTTTGTCACGTCACTAGAAGGTAAAAAATAGCGAACAACATCGCACCAACTCAGTCTGTGTTTGGGTAAAGCAGGTCAATCGATGATGAAACGTTTTAAATTCAATTTAAAGCAATAGATGAATAGACAAATGCGATTAATCATTGATTAGCTTTTACCATCAATATAACGCTGAGAAAACCCGACCATTTCATCAAATGGCGACTACTTTTTTTGAAACACGGCATCAAAGTTTATAATTACGAAATTAAACATTAAACGTTTCACCGTATGGAGCCACTTCTATCCGTCAGCACTCTAGAATTTTTGCATTTGGAAACCAAATTGGGAATGCCTATGTTTTTTAATTTGATCCTTTGTATATTGCTTTACAAATTATATCCGCAATGCACAAATCGTCACTGACCATGCCTCTCTTTATCCGTCCCGAAATGGAATAGTTACTAACAAAACTAGATACGATGGAATGGACTTTAATAAATAGCAGCACTTCACTAAATGTCGGCAAGGCATTGGAACCAATATTGGGGCTCATATTTGCACAGTACTAGTAGAATTTACTGGTCAATGTTTATGAAAATCAGTTCAAAATGAATACAGGCACGATCAGCCTTGGTGCCTCAAGGAAAAATGTTCAAAAACAGTATCTGTCTCTGTGTAACCAGCATCTTTCTTATCTAACATTATCTTTAAGCATTAATTAACTGATGTGTTTTACATACTGACGTGTTGCAGCCTATTATTATGTGATTCATATGTATGTCCGAATTGGCATAACTTAAAAACTGAATCAAGAGTGAAGAAATTGAGCTGTCCCATCTCAAACACCGAGCGATATTCATCGGTCTCCAAGTCAAAGTCATAAAAGGATGCCGTCATAAGACGAATATTAATGACAAAATCACGTGCATACACATGATAACATCTACTCCCTTTTAAATGCCTGAGAATTTTACGGCCCGAACTAAGTCTTGGGTCATCTGCATAGTCTTTTGTATAGCATTTTCAAACGGCTGTCAACTGCAGCGGACGGATTCCAAGAAATTGAGCCCACTCACGCCTCACCAAGCAATGCACCATCGAAAAGAAGAAAACTAAACGACAGGAAACCCATGTCAATTGTCCCACCGTTTAAGTTTAGTTGACGAGTTGTATATCTACAACTAAGTTAATGAAACATTTTCCATGGTAATTAATGATTTGCATTGCCAGAACTTCTATTAGAAAATTTAAACAAGTTGGTAGGTTACCTCTATTATCAGGGACGTCATTTTTTCACGCAATGGATAGGTGAATAGACAAAAGTCCAGTGTAGAAAATGAGTAGGCTACTACGCATATTGCATTTAGTGTTGGATGGTAAATCGTCTTACTGTATTATGTTATTCTTTCCGCCCAATACCTATTGATAACTGCATCGAAAAAACCGATAAAAATCTGCAATAAGTTAGAGCCGTCTGGCATCATTAAAATGTTCCCAACTTCAATACCAGAATGTCCCATTTAATGAATGAAAAATGTAGCAATAACCCACAATCTCGGCTAGACCATACATAAACTGACGGGATAGTGGAAACAACACAATACTCATCATTAAAGAGGTTACGACCTTCGCAACTGTCACAAAGGAGTGAAAGGGTCGGCCGGAAGGAGAGGGGATTCCATTGACGGTTCGCAGTCAAAGGAACAAGCTAGAGTCAAAGGCATAGGCAAAACAATACGTGTACTTGACAGCCAAGAGCACCCTTAGATTAAACCGATTGCTATCAATACTGTATATTCCAGCGCGACTGGGCAGTAAATAGACAGTTCTCCACCCAGAAGGGCAAAACAGCTAGTGCAATAGGGACGGTAGGCTCAAAGGAAATCCTAAGTGGAAGATTTTGCAATGGTGTAATAGCCGCAAAGGAAAATGCAGGTTCCCAACACGTCGTGCATGGAACACGGCAAAAAATTCACGGCCGTCAATTGAAACAATTTCGATAATACAATATAACTCCACAAGAAGTCAAATCAAAATTTTCACACACACAAAAAAAAACAATTTGAAATCTCGCTATAAAATCTAAAACTATTAAACCCAATATACATCCACATTTGATTCAAAAGCCGGGGAAAGAGGAAAGTGGGGACAGTTAATAGATAAGGATGAAATAAAGGGAATAAAGCTTCCCGTAGCAACCAAAGCGGAGAGAAGAATCCTCGAAAACTCGGCAAGGGGAGAGTGCGCGACAGAAGGGATCGCCACTGCGAGGATTTGGCTTTACCGCCACTGGAAACGAGCAGACACCCCTACAGCGATCGATAAGTGTCAGCCTGGGCTCCGAGCTCCCTTCATCCTGGGCCACCACGCCAAAATCCAATCCTGCCACTTGTTACTAATCTTAGCGATTCCAAAAGTACCTATTTTCGTAACATTAAAATAAAGCCAGTGTTTTATATTATTACATTTCCCGACACACTCGCGTCCTGATAATTCATCGAACGGAAGAAGAATGTTTACTTAGTGTTAGGAATGTTTTTAACATTTTCGGGACACTCCAATAAGTTACCAGGTGTGAATCTACTTCGTACTAGTACATTATCAAGAAGTGGCTATTATAATGGCGTCGTCGATAAGGCAAAGACGACGAAACAGTTTAGTGCTTCTATTCTTCCCCTTGGGTGAACTTATGTAATCTCAAACCTCAACTAAAGCAATGAATACCCACAAATAAACAATCAACCTTTATTCCATCAGTAATATTCCATTTATTTATTTGATTTTTTAAAAGAATAAAACTACCCAAAGTTTGCAACTGGTTGCTATAACGCGTTGGTTCTGGTCTTACGTACAGTATATAAAGTCGAGTGGTATCAGCAAAATACGTATAAAGATTCCACCTTCATTTTATTTCTACTAGTGATCATAATTCGATTTCGGTTCTCTCTCTTTCCTTATATTCTGACTGTTTCAATACTCGTACATTGAAGATTGATAACTGATAACTCTAAAAAAGGAGGATCTTAGCTCCCCTTTTTCTTTTCATTTCACACTTGATTGTCTTCCCTATACACCATCCTCACCCTTCATTAAATTTCTCATTATAGAAAAATTACAGATTGTTCACTCAATCACGCAAGATCTGACAGGTTTTCAATCTTTTCCGATAAAATAAATCGGGGGGATAACCAACAAGAACTGTAAAAATATGGCAGGAGTTTTGTGCACATGCTTCACCAACCCTGGCTTCAGGTTCCATTTTGTTGCTCGGGACAATCTCCGATTGCAGAAAACTTGGCTGCTTTTAAAATTTAATGAATTTTTATACCTTTGCCAAACCCAACAAAAAAACAATGCTATCATTCTAGCATAAGCATCTAAGAACTTCGAAAGGCCAAAAATGAACAAGGGGTAAAAAATCCTTCGAAAAAAATTATAAAAGCAAAAAATATTAAACATTCTAGTGGGAGCGTAGTCTTGATCCAATATCGGATTTTTTCCGGTGCACACCGCAAAGGTTTACCCCATACCGCTTCGGTTTCCGTTTTTGTTTGTACTCTGCATTCTGTTTGCGTGTATGTGTATTTTTTTTTTTTGTGTGCAAATTGTAGTGGTCTGGTAGATGATTACGCTAATGGTGGAAATGCGTGTTAGGATACGCTGTTCTGCCTGCAATTGTCAGCCAATATTAATATCGCCAAAACAAACATTTACTCCCATTTGCTGATGTAAATGCTATGCACAAGTCTGCATTTCCACATGATTTGACTACATTTTGTGTAATGATCTAATTATGATTCGGAGATTGCGCACAACTCTGCCAAACAAACGCAGTTAGAATAGTAGCAGTGGCTAAACTATAAATTTGGGGCCCCTGTGCAAGGATTGAAAATGGTGCCCCCTCCAGGTAGCTCTAAATTTTAGATTACAAATTAAGTATTTTGGTGTGTGGATAGTGCAAAAAGTGGGGTTTTACGCATTTGAACAGCAAAAAACTTAACAATTTTCACATGAAGTATTGTTCATAAAACTGCAAACAATGGGAGAATTTTCTTTAATAAATAGGCGCAAAAAAGTGGGCTTCTTGATACACAACTTGCTGTCACTCATGGTAAATATTACAATTCTTAGTACAGATCTTATTACTTACTTTTATATTATAATAAATAAGCGGCTTCGGTGGCCAGGTGGTAACGTGCTTGTACTTGTGCGAGTCTCTACACACCTTGCGGTCGGAGACGTATCGTAACTCGACACAAGTAACTATTAGGTTACTTAGTGAGGCGATTGAAGAGGTTAATCGGATACATTCATTAAATTGTTTGTACGCGAATAACCTTTTATAAAAAACTTTTAAGAAAAACTATAAAATACATGACCGGTTAAACAAAACACAGAAAAATGTAAACTAAAACAGTCAAGTCAAGACGCATGGTAAACAACTAATAATTCACTAATAACACAGGATCCAGTTTTTAGTACTTTATATTTAAAAAGGTAATGCCATCAAGATGGCACAAGATGGAAAATATATTACATTTTCTTCCCACTGACTTTTTTTACTAGCTAAGCAGAGCCTTAGAATACAAAAAGTAGCTCTATCAGTCATTGAGATGAAGCATACAAGCCCTCCTCGATTTACTCAGGATGAAACACGTTTTGAATATTATTAGAAAAGCAACAGGGAACAAAAGCCAATTGCAGCTCATAATTTACAATTATTTAAAAAAAAAACGTAAAGAATTAAAAAGAATGTAGGATCGACTATGGGCACGGTTTCATATGAATAAAAATGGGATGAGCCGGAGATTTTAGTGTAGGAAGGTTCCATGTCGGGAACGAATAAAGTCGATAACGCGGAGCCTGTTTCAAATGGAGACTCATGAATAGATTTCGTAGCAAAGTTTCAAGTGCCTCCTATAAATCTGCTAAGTAATTGGACTGAATGAATATTATACCACAATGTTCCCCACAACCTGTGGCATTCAATTCTACAAATTTCTATAAGAATCAATTAATTCCAATTACATATTGTCACCCATTCGTTAACTCACATTAATTAGGTTTTAGTCGGATAAAGAGAAGAAATGGTTTTACTTGCAGCTGCGGCTGTAGCAAGTCTTGTCTGCGCCAATATGAAGCTATCTGTAGTGGCCTAGTGGATGTCTGGGTCAAAAACAGGTATTTTAATATCTTATCGCTGTACAAGACACTGGGTATAGTGAATATTTACCATAGGTAAATCCCTATGCTGGATGGCACCGCCATGTGCCAATGCATGACGGTGCCCTGCAGAAAACTAACCAGCGTGTTATCTAAACGCATTTCAGAGTTGGTTAAACCGAGTTAAACTAGTAATATTAAAGCGGCGCAGCGATCGATTGTAGTGTCAGCAGCCACCATGATTAATTAATAATATTTATATAAACAAACGTGACACCAGAATGGACTTCGTTTATAAACGTGGCACGAACATCGCGACTCCTATCACGTTGTTTACACTGTCAACTTGTTTCGATTTAGCACAATAACCCTCTCAGAGGTCCACTCACGATGTGTGGTGACTTGGATAACACCTTTTTAGTCGACTTTGACATAGTGAATACCATTTGTGAACTTGGCACAAATCAGCCTGTAAAGCGGCCCCTACACGGTCAATATTAATGACATTATCAGTAATGTCATTACTATTCAGCTGTGATCAGAAAATCCGGATCCACATCATTATTTTTCGTCATTCCAACTTTGTCCACCTTACACGATCATTATTACTGTCATCTTGATAAGGTAATGTCATAATTATTTATTACTGACCGTGTAGGGGCCGCTTAAGAATACGAGCATTGCATTGAGCAGGCTTTACAAATTAAATCGACGCAAAACTAAGAGAATTCCAGTCCAGAGGCCCTATTCACTAGACCTTCCAGGATAATAAACAGAATTGCAGCGAGGCTTACAACCAGCAGCATTGCAGGAGGACGTGACAATCAGCGCGAATGTCCGGCTCACCCTAACGAAGCCTCTTCACATTTATCTATAAAACAATTTACTGTCATTGTCACCATGAGAGTGGACAAGTGGGGTCCAGAGAGTGGGGAGGGGGGCACAGTTTGAAATTCAAATATTTAGGTTCATTATGACAAAGTCTATCTCTACACATCAACCACGGTGCTATGTTGGTTATTATCATATGAGTCTACTTTTGCCGTCCAATCACACATAAATAATGAAGTTACACCTACACTAATTACAATCTTTTGTTGTGTGCTTTTCCAAAACGTATTTTGTCTTCTCTATTTAGCATTGCGTCTATTTCCGAGTTTCTTACACGCCACTCTCTGTTTTCGTAGAGGGGTCCATAAATTTTCCTAATTATCTTCCTTTCCAATACTTGCGGAGTTTATTGGCGTCGTTGGCGGTACGATTCCAGTATCCGAGTCGTACGTTGCAACCGGTCTTATAAGGGTATTTTAGATAGAAGTGTAACTTCTCCAATGATCATAACAGTAACATTTTATAAAAAGTAGAGCTCAAATTCTTAAGCCTGAGTGTTCAAAATGTTTTGTAAACAAGAAATTATCGTAATTTTTGAACGAAATTAATTAATTGCTCGTTCCACAGCCACAAAGACATAAAAGGGAACAGATGAAAAAATCTTAAAAAAATGCAAGTTTTCTGTGAAAGCTGTCTAATTCCCCTACAGATTTACATTTTTCTAAGGTAATAATATTTCAGTTCAGAAAATATAAACTTCCTGGGATAACTTGTATTTTGTACAAGTATTTGTATCTGTGGAACGAGCAATAAATTAGTTTCGTCATAAAATCAGCGAAATTTCTTGTTTACAAAACATTTTGAACACTCAGCCTTAACAACTCCTGTGTAATTTTAACTTGCGCCTCCTACAACATATTAAGTTACCCTGCTGATGAAACAAGATATCAGGTTTTGTTCGTAACCGACAACCCTAGACCCAGTGGTATGTGTCTAGTCCAGTGTACTACTAGTACATAAGGCCGAACGCGGGGGGTTCAACCCCCCTCCCCTAAAAACTTCTGGGCACGGCCTTGACTGTACAGCTGTGCCTCCTGTTATTTTATATTACTCGACTCTGTCACACAAAAAAATAACATTGCACCGTTGCCCGCCATGTGAAGTTACACTTCAAAAAAGCATAACACTAATAAATATAATAATAAGAACTGTCAGTTAATAAGAAGAATCCATCGAACACCGGAAGAAACACCAGAGCAGGGCAGCGGGAGCGGCAGTGTCATTAGACACTGCGAATCTCACGGCGGCCTCTAATTCAAGGTTACGCTAAGTTTAGTTAATCCCAGACCCTCACTCAAACAAAAAAAATGCCACAAAATGTAAAGACAACACAAAAGACACAATTTACTGAGAAGTCTGTTCAAATCGCAAGCTAAGCATAGACAACAATGCATACCAAATAGAACCATGAGAGCAACACTTAAAACTACTTGCAATCAGAAGAATATAATTTTAATGCCATTCGCGGTCAAATCTTAAAAGACTGTCCATAGAATAGAGAGTTTTCATAGGATTGCGGAAATTAAGGAATTCCTTCGTAAGTAATTTAAAAATATTATTGAAATACTTTTATTGTATCCTGCATTAAAACACCAACCAACCACTAGTGAAGGAAGGAAAAAGCCTTATATAGGTGTACTACGATCGTATGGGATGGGTCACCTGATCAGACAAGAAGGACTCCTAAGCACCATAATAGAAGGCACAATCGAAGGCACCAATGCAAGAGGGCGACCAAGGAAGGCGTACGCAGAAGACCTCAAGAAAGATATGAGATGCGGAACCTACTTGGAACTAAAGAGAACAGCCCAAGACAGGAAGGAGTGGAGAAGGAGGTGGAAAGATTTGCTGCAAACCAATCGCTAGATTGAAACCAATGAAGAAGACGATGGTATATCAAACATCACAGGAAACATCAACAGTATAGCAATCATTGAGTTATTAGTATTAGAGGAAGAAGTGTCTCTGTACATTTGGATACGATTTACCATGAAAATTGAAAATAGGGAAATGGTTCACTCGTACCGCTTTTTCATACGGTCAGCGAAGTAAATATCTGCTAAATTTGGTAGACGAAAAAAAAATTGATCAACTATTAAGGAAGTTATGGCACATACCTCTACGCCACATAATCCAGTAAATAAGTATTGTAACAGCTGCCACGAATGTTATTTGAAGTATTTTACCCTTATCATTTACAACGCAGCCATCTCTAAGTAAAGTTATTATGCGCGGAAATAATAAAAGTCTTACAATTCCTGCAGCTACTTTGTACGCTCACTGCCTTCTAAGTTTTAGATGAAAATAAAGTGTGGTGTGGAGAGCAGTGATTCATGAGAAATTATAAAAATTGTTCAGTTGGGTTAGCACGATCTTCACATTAAAATAATTTATATCTAACTGCGGCAATATGAAGCTTTTCACTTTTCAGGGAGGCCATTTCCATTTTTATGACTGTCCTGAAAAATTCTTCAAGTGAGTTTCTCCAGTGATCAACTAGAACCTTTTATATTTAAAGATAGCATGTTGAAGATGAAGATGAATGAAGCAACATGTTTTCACATTAAGATATTGGATTGTAAATAATACGCCAAACAAATATCCCGTTATCTTACTCTAAAGAAGTAAAAAAAAACAATGAAAACATACAGGTAAAATAGATCTCCACAATCCACCCGCACCACTTAATACTGTGACTCATGAATATTCTATGAAAGCAGAATCACCAAATGATATGAGCTATTATGCGCAACTTTTAAAAAATGAATACAGCAAAGTAGTTTTCTGATGTCCCCGCATATGACTGATTGGCGATTCTGCTTTCATGGAATATTGATGGGACCAACAGTAGTAGGTATGAAAGCTATTGTGAAATTATTGGATAATCAGTTTTTTTTTACGTCGATGAGTTTTTCCTGCATAAAACGACTTCAAAGAAATATAAGACAGCCCCATAGCATTAATAGGCGCGTTCTTCATTAGAGAGCCTACCTCATTAATTTCAGAGAAATATTAATCTCGGTGCAAAACACGAGACATTAATCCAGAACTCAAGCATCTGTACATCTAAGAGCGGCTGTTGTTGAAAAGTTGAAAGAAAAGTAACAAATCCGTCTAATTCCACCCTCTTTTGGTGAAAAAGCTCCAGAAAAACGCACTTAAACCTCAAAGTACAAGACAATAAAACATGGGGGAAATTGCAACAGCACTGCATTAGCTATTAGCCTACTGAAAACCGAGACTGCCACTTGCCACGGGCAATCCCCTCAGCCAGCCAATTGCACATTTCAAAAAAACTCCATTGTATAGACACAGAGACCCTCATTGCAAAAATTAGCCCTTTGTCTTTGATCAGGGCCTTCAAGGGCGCACCAAATGCCGCATATAACTCTCCCTCTTGTTTTTTGGTTGTTTTCTCGTAAGCGCCCTAATTCAGCTCTACAAATGTAAGTACTTTACCTTCGAAATATTTTCTAATGTTTTATTTTTAACGAATGTTACCGTAATATAGGTTTTCAAATGTGTGTGCACTATGCACGTTACCTAATAAAATGTTGCATAATTATTTTAAAACTTATATTTTTATATTCATAATTTCCCAATTTTAAAAAAAAAATTATTTACAGAAACACTGACAGATATAAATATCAAATGAACAACGATGCTATTAAGCCACTAAGGGATACACGGGGGACCTATGGGCCAGAATTGTGGCCTGGGTCCCGGCTACAAGTTCATACTACTACTAAGGTATACGCGGAGGTGAGAAACCTTACAGGTGTGCAGAGTCGAAATTCTCGCGATCGTAGAGCTATCATAGAGGAAGCAGTAAATGAAGGAATGAGTGAGTCTGGTTATTAACTTGAGGCACAATAGGAGCAGACTCCTTCACTTCAGGGAGAAGGGGAGTTGATTGAACGAGTAAATCTCCTGAATATAGTGGATTCCGAACCACTTGGGTAACAGTTAATTCACATTAATTCGGTGGTGACCAGGACTCGGCACGCACTTACAGTGACTGTTAATCTGAGCACGTTATAATGTCCCACTAGGTTCCCCTGCCAACCCTGTGCACACTACCAAGTTTGCTGCAATTTGGAACAGGCTCTGTTCTAGTGGATTTAACTTGGTAAAAAAATATATTTGTAGCGCCCGGTGAAAGGAGTCGATAACTGTGACCAATCGGTTTTAGTAACAGCCATATTTCAATAAATAGAAGAACGTGTCTTCTATTTTCTAAGTCCTCAACTACCAATATTTCCTGAGAAATTTGGTTTTGTGTAAAAACCAGATATTTGGGGTGGGCGGTTGTCTCTTACACATACGCAGCATTTTAACCACTGATGTCCGGTAAAAACAAATGTACACAATTGCATACTCGTTAAATCGCAGGAAACCAATGACCAGACTACTATTAAGAGTGTACAGCCCGTAGGAAAGTGGCAGCCCGAAATTTAATACTTTTTTTATTTTTATTTAAATAACTAAGCATGTAATTAAAGATTTGGCTCATCAAAGTTGCAGAGGACTACTTCATGCATCATATAATAAGGTATTTTTAGCATTCAATATTGTAGTTTTATAAAATCGACAATACGTGAAAAGTTATTGTTTATAAAATATTTGCATGTTTCTGAAAAAACTACAATTTCGAAAATTAAAAATATCTTATAATATGATGCATGAAGTAGTCTTCTACAACTTTGATGAGCCAAATCTTTAATACCATGCTTAGTTAATTAAATAAAAAATAAAAAGTATTAAATTTCGGACTGCCAATTTCCTACGGGCTCTTAAACCATAGACCCAAGTCCGAACCCCACAATACCCGCCAACTTTTCAATGCGTATAATGTAAGCATGGTTTTTAATTTGAATGCATTATGCTTTTTGCACTGATATCGAAATTCGCTGCTCAATTAAATTAGCTCATCACATCAAACAAAGAGTCCCTTTGATCACGAAACATGCACAATATTTCGCAGATTTAATAAAGGAAAATACGGTAACGTGCTGCCAATACATATTGTATGCACATTTCGTTCAATTCAAGCAATATTAATTATAATTTTAGGGCAGCTTCCAGTACATCAATAGGATGCTGACTGTATACATTAAACAACCATAAACTTGGCATTTTTATTTATTTAATTCACATATTTGCGTTTTAAGTTTTAAAAAATCTCAATCCGTCAACTCCCCTTCTCCCCGAGGTGAAGGAGTCTGCCCAAAGTTATTGACTTCGATGGCCAGGTGGTAGAGTGCTTGTACTTCTACGAGCCTCTACACGCCATGCAATCGGAAACGTGTCGTAACTCAACACTGGTATTAACCTACATACGAGACTGAAAAAGTCAATCGGATACATTCATTAAATTGTTTGTATGCGATTAACTTTAAAAATAAAAATAAAAGTAAAATAAAAACAGACTCACTCCCCCGCCAGGCTGACAGGGTTGCTTATAAGGTATTTTTAATTTTTGGTGTTGTAATTTCTCCATAAATTTGCAAATACGGTAAATTTGTGCCCCCTATCATTTCTAAGAAACAAAGCACTGCACCAATACTGAATTATTTCTTTTAATACTCGTCTTCCCAACTTTTCTTAGCTACATTTGTAAAGCATACACAGTATATGAAAAATAAAAAATGACAGATTTATGTTTGATCTAGGTTTGGACTAATGTCTACTGACAGCAAAGGTATAATAGAATAATTATAATCTGCAAGAAGGGATCTCATTTTTAAATTAAGTCAACAGAGCATGCTAGTTTTAATGTGGTTGCTAATACTCATATAACATCAAAGTTATTAAATAAGAGAAATACTTATGCTAATTTAATAGCGTAATCAACAGTTCGCAGACAAAAAGCTAATTGAATGGGCGAAGGAAATAAAGGTTTGAAAGTAAGGTAGGCAGGCGGATGTGAGCCGTACAATGGGCTGCCATGAGATTGATGTGTTTGAGGAGGGGGGCGCTAATTTCTTAATAGGCCCCTTCTCGAGCCCCTGCTAATTATTTGGATTATGAGTTCATCTCAGGTATATGCGGAGCCCCCATCTTCGGCTATTCGAGAAATCCCTGCGTTTAATCGCCGGATTTGATTCACGGGAGCCTGCAGGAACGTACGTTCAATTAAATTGATTTTATTTCCTCAGAAGAATATTGTAGAATGTAGAATATACGGTTTTTTAGCCTCGTACAGCTTATAGAGTTTAATTATTTTGGCGTCGTTTTTAAAATAAGAATTCAAGTGAATGAATAGCAACAACAACTCTGCAAGGGTATTTAAGACATCGTCATCCACTTGGACCGCACTATCCACTTTTTTTGAAATAGTTTCAAATGAAATATCGATCGTATGAACACTATAGAGGCGTCATTATGGGAGGATCTCACAATCACTTGAAAAGTAATGGAACGCCACTGCCATGCATTGGTACATGGCGTCATTGAATACATAACATGTACATGAAGTTATACGTTGAAGTTGACGTTATATGTATTATATCATACAAGTATATTCCTTACCAGACTTTTCAAGCTATCGTAGAAGGACCCTTAGACATTGGTATCCAGAAGTGTTCCTATAAATTATAATATACAGTATATATAGTACTTATGTGTAGTTATGTAAATCCTCCCACCAGACTCTCCACACTGTTCGCCGTTTAAAAAAATGGTCCTGAGGTATGATTTTTGTGAACCTACATGCCGAATTTAATCAAAATCGACCGAGTAGTTTGCCCGGAAATCAACGAACAGACAGACAGACAGACAGACATTTCGTAAAAACCACTTTTTTGGGTTCCTGGGACCTTAAAACATGTAAATCCGTTGAAATCTCGGAATCGAAAATTTCGACCGTCACAAAGCTTTCCTTATACTACGTCTAAATTGGAAAGCAACAAATTAATTTACATACTGTATAGTAACTGCGGCCAATCGGAATTAGTTACATACTATATATAACAAAATGTAGAGAAACGTTTCTTATTTTTAACAATGCCTTCAATGATAACTCTACTATTAATGTTGCAGGTGAAATTTTGCTCTTAATAACAGTAAGTTTTTTCCCCTTGGCTTCTCGGATCTAACTACGATGAATAAATTCAAATTAGTGATGTTCCATTGTTCAAACAGTACACAACGCCTAGGGTAAGTTTCCCATCAAAATGTCCCCCCGCTCCCTGTACTGTATGTTGCCGAATGCTTATTAATAGGAAACACAGAGTCAATATCAATTGATAGGTGGTAAATCGATGTTTACCAACCCCGTGGGGTTCCAGCGCGGCGATATTCTCTGGTCACTCCAGTGAATACATTGTAAATATTGGTTTCCTCTCAATATTTGACTACGAACTCCCTATGTAAGGTGCACTATAAAGGGTAAGAGATTAAAAATGACTCCCCCTTTAAAAAAAATAGCCATAAAAATGAAATAATAAAAATTGAGGCAGTTCTGTGATGTTTATATGTATTTTGTATAATGCACAATTAGCCTACATATAAAAAACTTAATGTTAATAAAACTTGATGAGATGCAGTATGTCGGTGAGAGAACCATTTTCCCTTACTACTGGGTACAAAATATCGTAAACAATAGCAATAGAGGCTTCAACCATCTTCCCTCAAACACAGTGTGTCAAAATCTACACTCCGAAACTTCTTTGCTTTCCTATTTACAGCACAAAAATCAGATCTCAGGACAACTTTTTATATTTTGGGCTAACTCAAATTTTGAGGGATTTTACAAAAAAAAACTCCGAAAAATAGCTTTAAAAAAATATTTCTAAAAACGGCACAACTGTGAAAAAATGTGAAAAAAAATGTGAAAAAAAACCCACTAGGTCGCTCCCCCCTTGATACCTAGTTTAGTTCAAGGTGCAAAAAAATGAAAAAAAAATGTGAAAAAAACCCACTAGGTCGCTTCTCCCTTGATACCTAGTTTAGTTCAAGGTGCAAAAAAATGAAAAAGGTTCAATTTTCATGAAAAATTAATAATAAATAATAAATAATTTTCTGACGAACCTATCTATCGATGTTTTCTAATTTTAGGTATATTTAAGGTGTTAAATAGAGTAACAAAACCGAAACGGTTCCTTTCCAAAGTAAAGTTATGGTTGGTCTGCTATGCCAACTAAGTACAATGCAATCGTCCCATCGATCAATTCAATGCTTTGGGATAAGATTTAACCAGGTATTTACCATCTATTTTGGTACATACTATACTAATTGAAAATAGGAAAGCATGTTACGGTGCAGAGAAAAAACTTTCGTGCCAAATATATGACACACAATACAATATGAATTATGTATTGAATGACGTCTTTGGACACAATCACAATTGCAGCGGTTTTTAACCAAAGACTACTTCTGCCACGGTTCCGATAAACGAGGTTAATTATATTATTATGCTTTTGGGACAGTTCCAACTCACAGTAACAATCGGTACAATCGGTATACTACATGTATGTATACATTGATCTCTTTGAGTGTGCAATAGGCGGTATGATCAAGTTTCGTTCTGACTTCAGCCAGTACAGGCAAGGCCGTAGCCAAGGGGGGTTCATAGGGGTTCAACCCCCCCCCCCCCTGAAATGAAATGGCTTGACACTAGATAGAATCGGATTTTGAGAGGTAAAATAAAAAATGCTATGAAATATCCAATGAAATTTCTGAAAACCCCCCCGAAATGGAATGACTAGACACTAGATAGAATCGGATTTTGAGAGGAAAAATAAAAAATGCTATGAAATATCCAATGAAATTTCTGAACCCCCCCGAAAAAAATCCTGGCTACGGCCTTGAGTACAGGGGTAACTATACGAGAATAGGAGTTGGGGCAGCTTAGCCAAGTCGAAACCACCAGCAGATTGCCATTATTTTCTAAACTGGGTCAGCAGGATTCTAAACTGGCCAAATAGGGTCATTCGCATTCAATGCTGGTTTGTACTTTCGTACCATAATAAATTGAATTCGAAGTTGAGTATTTTAACTACAGTATGTTTGGAATTACGACTTAACAAGTGTACTAGAAGAAATTAAGTTGGAAAGTATAGGTTTCTGACATCTTTTGGGGAATTTTTAGCTAATGGGGTTTGGACAGTAAATTTCATTTAAACTGACGGTTCCTACTATTTAACATCTTTCGAGCAGATATACTTCCTGCTGTTATTACAATGACTCTGAAAACAAATGACCACACGCCTTTAACAAGTGTATTATTTAGATACGGTTAAAAATTCGTAAACCAAAGGGATTCAACTATCTTTTCAACGAAAACATTTCTAAGGGGGCCAAGAATGTGGGGCCTAGGCAGTATCGCGGAATTTTCAAATGTAAACGTACGTCTAGTTACAGAAGCTCTCTTTAACACCTAAAATTTGATAATTCTATTAATTGCAAAATTAAACGTTAAGGTTCAGGAATAATCAGCACAAACGCCTTCGTTAAGGTAGTGTCTTTTTTCTGGATATTTTTAATGTAAAATTAATTAATTTTATGGTGTTTTTCTAGACCCTACCGTAAATTAGGATTCATTTAATGAAATTTTCGTGAACCTGAGTAATAAAGTAGACGTGCCAGATATCATGGGATTTTCCAACTTTGTTAATGTTCCACATCAAATGACAGCCATTTAATATACGAATATTATGAGTTTGCAAAGGCTGATACAGAAGCCAAGTTGCTGCTGACGGTTATGAAACAGAAACTAACATAATTCAGGCATGTGCTGAGAAACTAAATATATCGCCATCTGCATGTAATAATCCAAGCGAAGATAAAAGGACTGTGGGCTCCCGGCAGAAAAAAGAAAGAAAATTGTCTTTATTTTCCATAAGAAGAAAAACCTGACACAGTGGTTTGGCAAGAGCACGACTTCTCTTTTCAGAGCTTTTCTCCAAGGTCCAAAATGCCATGATGGTCGTCAATATTCGATAGAAGAAGCATTTAAAGAAAAAAGGCCAGCGCAAACGCCCAAGCAAGGAAAAAAAGAATCATGAGCAAATGGATTTGAAATATGTAACTAAAAATTCTCCGTGATAATAATTTTCTCCTATTTGTTAGGCATTAATGGATCATAACAGCATTTCTGTGGAATGTGAGTGCCAGTGTTGCAGTTTCGCAGGTCCCCAAGATGAAGTGGCTAACGGTGCCAGTGTCACGAGCGCAGGTGTATTATCACAGACAAACCATAAGGCATTATCCCACTCTATTTACCGTCACAAAGCCATAATCTTCCAAACAACCAAATACGACATGCAGGTAGCGGGAAAACATTACGTATCACTTACCGGCATCATAACCACTTCAGGCACACAAATAATTTGCCTCTTAAGTCTGACATGGATATCGTTAGGCCCGAAATCATACCTAGCCAGCATTTATAAAACGCATTGTAATGCCTCAATGGCCCCGGCTACAGTTCTTTAAAAGAGAGATGGGACATTCGAGCGCTCCATTTTTTTTTTTTTTTTTTTTTTTTTTAAATCCACCTCTTACGTTTTTTCAATGGCTGGTTATAGGAAACGTGGCATCAGGAGGCCCATGATTAAAACAAACATAAATATTGGCGGGCTCGAATGTCCCATCTCTCCTACATAGACCTCTAACCCCGGCATAGTCTGGCTGAGAACTAGTCCACTCCAAAATATCGACGCAGTTGATAAATCTAATTATAATCATATATGTATATATATATATATTTTTTTTAAAGGATAACCGCATACGCGAAATTTAATGAATGCATCCGATTGACCTCTTCAGTCGCCTCTGTAGGTTAGTATCCGTGTTGAGTTCCGACACATCTCCGATCGCATGGAGTGTAGAGACTCGCACAAGTACAAGCAAGCTACCACCTGGCCATCGAAGTCGATGAATTGAATTGCAGTAGCATTCAATAATATGTGGATCAGTGTAAGAAAAACATTGGAAATAAACTACCCATACACCATGTGTCATAAACCATTATTCTAGCCGCACCACGTTAAACACACAGTGACAAAAAGCGATCTAATTCAGGAAATGCCAAAATATCATCGGAGACACGTGATACGACTGAGCAACTTGTTTTTTAAGCTGCCGTAAAATGTTAAGAGGACCGTTTGTAAACTTTGCGCTTCTTTAAACAAAACCCAATAAAACTGCCATAACTTGGGAGAATTACCGGCACGTACACAGAGAGCGCTCCCGACATTTCAAAGTTTTGATCACTTTTCCGGTTCTTAATTACGAGTCTCCACCTCTACAGCAAACAGATACCATTGCATAGGAGGGCAACACTCGTTATCACTTACTATACTAGCCTAGTAAGGTATACCAAGTGGAATCCACCACAGCAGAGTCTGTTGAAAACTTTAGCACTACAAGTCTAAGTGCGTGTCGAGTTCTGATCACCTTCCAATTAATCGTGTGACTTTACCATGTTCCCCAAGTGGTTCGGAATTCACTATAATCAGAAGGATGTTCCTGTCAGTCAACACCCCTTTCCCCTGAGGTGAAGGAGCCTGCCCTTAGGGTGCCTCAAGTTAGGAAACAGACTCACTCCCCCCACCAGGCTGACAGGGTTGCTTGAAGCAGAAACGCTCAAAGCAGGAGTTTGAACACTAATAAGGTCATTGGTGGGGGGGGGGGTAATTGTGGGTAAAAATAGAACAAACAAACAAGTACGGCGCAGGGGTCGGTGTGTCATACAATTCAGATCTACTCCTCATACCTTTATTGCCGCAAGCGTCCGTCTATACAGCTGAACTTGTAGCTAAACATCAAGCAATATTGCATATTATACGACATTCCATAGACAGAGCACTTATCATCTCCGACAGCTTAGCCGCACTCACAGCTATCCAGCAATTGTACCCTAAAATCCCCTAATACACCTAATTATTAATTTAATCGCATGCCTACCACCGACCCAATGCATTGAGTTTCTCTGGGCCCCATCCCACATAGGGATAGAGGGTAATGACAGAGCCGACAACGCAGCCAATTCTGCAACAAGTCTTCATTCTCCCCCCTTCCCTTACTTTCCCCCGTCAGACTTCAAAAATACAGCACACAACCTCTTAAAAGAATGTTGGCAGACAGAGTGGAGTACTGCGAAGGAAAATAAATTAAGAACAATACAACCAATGGTGGGGGGTGGAACTTGTTCGAACACCAGATGAGTAGAAGAGACCAAGTGAAGGTGGTTCGTTTGAGAATAGGCCATACAAGGTTAACACATGGACACCTAGTGGCGGGCACCCCACCACCCATATGCCACAACTGTCAGGTGCGACTAACTATTCCTCACATTGTCATAGAATGCCCTGTCTACTCCCTCCTGATACAGATTTCCAGAAAGCAGTCTCCCACAATACAATACTTCTCCAGCACACCATTCCTTTTCTTCACGCAGCAGCTCTGGCAAGCCTCATCTAGCAAACAATTCAATGGTTTAATACAAGCATCGGCAAACTGCCCTTAGACGGTCACTGGGCAACCCGTTGTCCAATTGTTTTTTTGGGGTAGGGCAATGATTTGTTTGAGCTTACCTTGGTCGGAGGCTGATTGGTGGTAGAGGAGAAGCAGCAGTAGGTGACACTGCAGCAACCTATGGAGGACCTCTCCCATCAGGCCAGCCAGCGACTGCTGCCGCCGTGCATTACCGTCTCACCCCACACCATCTGCAACAGCGAAACACTTCACGTCACAAAAACAACAAGGAACAGGTCCCTAAACTATAACAAAACTAGAAGGGATCCAACTATAAAACTCCCGATTGAACTGAGAGCGGCGAGAAATGCTTCTAACTTCCATAAATTGCTTAGAAACCATCTCTTAAAGAAAGCTTTCTACACTGTCACTCAGGCACTAGGACAATCACAATGACAGAACTACCTGATTTTGACGATATTCTGACGATTTTATCTTATACTTTACTTGTATTGTATAATTTAACTGAAATATATATTGTGGAAAATCTGCATGGTAATACAGTCCAAAGGACAATTTAAGAGTGTTGCCACCTCGTCTTAGCCGACCTAAATCATGGGGCAATTCGATTTTTATCCGGATGGTAGGAGGCAGCTTTAGGTTTAATCCAATGAACGTTGGCTAGTGCTTTAAATGTTTATAAGTCCATGAACAAGATTTATCGGAACAACAAATTCACGCACAGGCAGAAAATTTCATTATTTTAATTGAATGTCCACAAAAAAATTATTTTTCCTTTTGGCATGTCTCATTGGGCCAGTCTATTTGTAAATGAGGAACCTTAAAAGTTCAGGTAAATGAAAGCTAAAATTCACCCCTTGATGTTTCACGCTATTATGTCAATTCCTTTAAAGTAGCTTCAATAGTTCAATACACGAAAATTATAGTGCAACGTAGCACAGGTACCAGATGACTTAAATTTAAATATTGTTGTAAGGTCGGACGTAAACATCTGGGCAGAACAAAAGAAACATTGCAATAAGCTCGGAGGAAGCCAAGCGCGGACCACCACCAAAGCAAGACAGCTTCATCAATTTTATGTAGCACATACAATAATAAAGAACATTTGTCGTAGCTCACCAAGCGAGTCACTGTTACAACTAATATAGTAGTATAGCAGTAGTAGTAGTGTTCGTCGGGTTAATAACGACTTAGGCCTCATATTTGGGCCCATAGAACGACCCCGACTTGGCTGTCCTACGCCCATAGGACAGTGGACCTCCTGATTATAGTGGATTCCGAACCACGTGGGAAACACAGTCATGTCACACGATTATTTCGGAGGTGACCAGGACAAGTCCTACCATGTTTCCCTACCGGTACTGTGCTCACGACCAAGTTATCTGCAGCTTTGAACCTGCTCTGGTCCGCTGGATTCAACTTGGTATGGCGGCCGACTGTAACAACTAAATAGTTCTATATCGGAGTGATGGGACATTCGCTTCCCGCCAACAATATTCATCACGTCTCCTATGAACAGTAATAATAATAATATGAAAAACGTAGCAGGTGGCCCCAGGATTCAAAATATATTTTTGGCGGGTTCGAATGGCCCATCTCACCTCTAGCTACAACTAGTAACAATCGCAGGCGTAGATGGGTAGACTTGCTATTTTTTCAGGCCATACTTCGGAGGGCATGTAAAGGAGGCGGCCCCGGGTTTTCCTAGTTGAGTGTAAAGCGCCCATTCCACCAACCGGCTAGGGCTATTTAAAAAAACGGTGACGTGGTAGCAGACATTCAAGACTTAGGTGGCGTTTCCACCGACCTCACATTGCAGAATGCAAATGACATTGACGGAAATTAGAATTTTTCTCTTTATAGAAATCTATTAAAATGTTTGTACTTAACATATCCCATGACGCCATTTTTTAATTTTAGTTTGATTGTGATTTTACTGTATGATCATTGATCAATTTTAACTATGGCATAGAGGAAAATAAACATTTCCGTCAATTCCGCAATGCGAGGTCGGTGGAAATCCCGGCTAAGTCTTGAATGTCTGCTACCACGTCACTGTTTTTGTAAATAGCCCTAGCCGGTCGGTGGAATTGGCGCCTAAGAGATAGCGGTAACTACGTGAACACTGTTCGTTTATTGAACCAAATATCGTACATTTCATAACTGAACCCAATCTATGTCAATGATGACCGCATATTATTTACCAACATGAAGAGGAGCATTTTCTGCTATTTACTAACGATATCCCAACGATTATAAACCCCTAGGGTAGCTGGTAGAGTAGCCCTTCGGGGCCGAAGCTCGTCCAATACAATAAAGACGTTTTTTATTTCATTTCATTGCGTTACGATCGTTAGTGGCCTCTAAACGATTCACTAGATGTAACAGCAAATGCTTTCACGTCCGGAGTCGATTGAAGAACTCAGTCGCTGCTGAGCCTCCGAGATACAATCTTAGAAGTCTACGCAGTTCCACTGATGATGTCGACCGCAGATGCTGACGAAAAGTTTGGAAGTTCGCTTTCATTTCGACCACGGCCCATCAGCCCAGATTCTAGTGGTTCTTCGATTCACTAGATACTCGAACTTGGCTTTTCTCCGGGTAGCAGTAGCACAGCATAGCTACTAGGCAGGGGTAGAGCCGTAGAAGAAAAGAACATCAAGATTCATAAGGCCACTCTAAACAGTGTTGAATTTATATTAAAATTTGAATTACAGCTTAATTAGTAAATAGGAATCCGGCAGGTGAGCCATAGCAATCGGCATGCCAGCTCCTAAAGCCTCTTTGGGGTCGAATTTCTACGTCAATCGAATTATGGAGAAAACTAGTGCCATGGGACAGGTGCTCTATCAAACAATGTTATTATTTTGGGTTAAGGGCCATTACACAAGGATCAAAAGTCGAAGCCCCTTGTGGGTATCGAGACACGCACTCCCGACAACACTGCCTCAGTCTCCTTACTTTAGTCTTTTTAGCCTTAAAATGTAATTTATCATACAATTGAATGGATCGTTTTGGAAGAGGTACTAACTTTTTTTTCATTTACCCCCTCTTCCAATTAATCTACGTCATGTAAAATTAGTTTTTTAGTAGCATTATATAGAAAATGGTATATTTTGAATTTCGCCAGCATTACTTGCAGGTTATCGGTTCACTTAGTTTACGTAAACGTATTCACTCTAGATGGGTTCCCCCATCAAACAGATGGCGTAATTCAATTCAAAACGTCCTATCTAAATTCAAGGTTTTACTTGTCAGAACACTAACAAAAGCGCGGAAACCCAAAAGGTTACAGCGCCTATTTATTAAAAGAAGAAAGTAGAGTGAAAAAAAATTGTTCTTTTCATAAATAGCAGAATAAACTTGAAGGAGTGCATGTTTAGACCTTAAAAGCGATGCACCAAGGCAAGGCACGTCGCGATAGCAACGCCGTGCTATCGTCGTCCGTCGAAAAACATTGCTAGCTATGATCGTCGATAAATCGCCTTTCTGCATAAACTCAATTTTTACCTTACACTCTGTTAATCAGACCTTAAGGTTGTAATTTTTTCACCATGTATATCGTCACCCTTAAGTCAGAAGGGCGTATCCAATATTTTGTGGCGAAATAGAGTTATGATCAGATTTAGTGGCCCCAGCTTTCATGAGCTGTGCATTTGCATATAAGGTAAAAATTCAATCGTGAAATTTAAGGCTGAAATTTTCGATTAGGATGGCGTATCTGACTGTCTGTTATGACCAAAATCATCTTTAAACGCAATTATGTCAAAATGTTGTTTTTGATGGTATACGCCGTTCTGACTTTAGGGTAACGATATAGTGCCAACTTGGCTCAGCCAAGCACTAGGGGTCTTCACAGTGTTCGTGTTATCGAGTTAGATGTCCTATTCACGCACAATCGTGAGTGGACCTCGGGAGTGAGTTATCATGCTATATCGACAGAGTAAACAACGTGGTAGTAGTCAGACGTACGTGGCACGGGTTTAAAGAAAGTGGCAGAACTCTATTCTAGTGCCACATTTGTTTATATTTTTGTTCATTTTGGTTATTCTAATTTTAAGTATTTACGGTAAATTGCTTGTGATAATAGATTATACAAATAAATTTAAATACTACAAAATTTTAAACGCGTATTTCAAATCAATCGACAAAAACAAATATGGCGGCGGTCAAACCTGAGCTATAGCAAGGTAAATAACACGTTAACCAACTTGGAAGTGGGTATAGGATAGGACGCTGGTTAGCTGGTTATCGGTGTGTTAACTTAGCTTGATATAACACACTTAACTAGGTATAACTCGATAACACAAACACTGTGAAGACCCCTACTGTGAATCATCGGACTGCCTGAGTCACAAAGTGCATCGGAACAGAGCACGCCCATTTCATTTTTACTACGAATATGACTCGCTGCAAGGTAACACAAAATCCTGAGTCACATGCAGTGATTAGTGGCGGCGAGTGCCCTGGGGTACGAAACCACAGGATCACCCAGGCATGGCCCACCTGCGGCCCAACCACGGCCCGACGACGCCTCTAATAGCATGCAGCAAAAACCGAGACCAACTTCCGGAGCTCACTCTCGGTTTTCCAAATAAACCCCCCGAGAGAGACTGATACCCCCTCCATCCCCTCAGCATCATCTTTCAACTTTTTGTCGGATGCCGTCATCCGTTTTTGTCGCGGTTATTTTCCAAACGGGTAATTTTCAAATTCATGCACCAAAAAAACTTAAAAACTTTTCGGGTATACGCTCAGTAAGTGATTACAGAAGTTATTCAAATCAACTCTGAATGAATTTGCTTTTGGCTTACCAAATTACAATTAAGAGCAAATACTAGTAGTACTACCCCCACTACGCGTTTTTGGTAATAAGTCGATTTTCACACGAAATATAGATGGTAAAAATACAGACAACTTGCTTTGGGTTTGTGCCTTCAGCTCTGGGCTAATGTCGTACAACTGGGCTGGTCAGGGTGAATTTTGACTGTATATTATAATGGCTTTTGTGAGAAATACGCGGGGTTACGTTGAACGGCGAAACGTCACGTTACCTACGTTAACGCGGAAAGTCAAGCTCATTGCGAGCCAAGAATTTTTCTGATCTTGTCAGAGGACAGAGTCGTCTCGACATTGCATGTTCCTGACAATCCGCCCTACAAATGTACAAACGTGCTGAGGGACTGCCCTGGCCTGTAGGTAATATAGAGCCTTGTGTGGTCCACCCACACACCTATTTATTGCAGACTCCACCTCGTCAGCCCACCTAGCTGCAGAGCTGACAACACATAATGTGCAACAGGACCCAGGGGAACGACATTACCATACTGCACCGTAATTGCATTCCACAGGTGCAATGCAACATTTACTGCCTACAAGGCTACAACCCTACTGGGAAAACATAAAAACCAGGCAGAGCCTGAAATTACTGAAACAATATACCGTGTGTATCACGCCACCCGTCCACCCCTTATGTTTCGGTTATTGTGTAGAAAATTAAGATGGGTAATAAATTTAATTATCAAGTCTGGTTCGATTTAATATTGCATTTGCGTACTGGAAGATTACCGGCCGCCATACCAAGTTGAATCCAGCGAACCAGAGCAGGTACAAAGCTGCAGATAACTTGGTCGTGTGCACAGTGCCGGTAGGGAAACATGGTAGGACTTGTCCTGGTCACCTCCGAACTAATCGTGTGACTTCACTGTGTTTCCCAAGTGGTTCAGAATTCACTATAATCAGGAGGTCCACTGTCCTATGGGCTGGCGTAGGACAGTCAAGTCGGGGTCGCTCTATGGGCCCAGATATGAGGCCTAAGTCGTTATTAACCCGACGAACACTACTACTACTACTACCGTACTGGAAGATTTCCCTTTTCATTTTTTATTTTATTAACTCAACAAGTCATCTAAGTTGTAGAAGATTACTTTGTGCATCATATAATCGGGTATTTATACTTTTCGGGTTTGTAGTTCTTCCAAGAAAACCAGAATACGCGAAATTTTAGTCCTGCCTGGTATTTATGAAAGAACTAAGGTACAAAAAATTTAATATTTCCTCGTATGATGCATGAAGAAGTCTTCTACAACTTCCATGAGCCAAATCTTCAATGACTTGCTTTGTTAATAAAATAAAGTCAATAAAACCAACAAATCTTGGGGTGCTCATTTCCATCCTCTTAAGGGATTATCTTTGTTTACATGCACTTTTTTAGTTGAGGTATGATTAACTAAGTCCGTATCAGTTTGTTTACTTTCCATGGTTGCGGTGGTAATCTTACCATAGTGGAGCCACTCAATAACCGCCTCACACTATTACCAAAACCCAACAGACCAGCAAGTGTGACTAGTCTGATAAGTTACTGGCAATATGTATTATGTATGTACGTTCATTGAGATCATCAAACATAGCAGTATATTGGATGCCCAGAGTTTCCAGATTGGTAGGATTGCGAGTTGCTGCAAGTCCAGTACCAATGAGGTTCTGTAGGGACAGTTTTGGTCACTAGGTTCGCTGACGACAAACCGATATCAATATTATTCAAAATGGCCGCAGTTTGCATGTGAAAACTAAGCTCTTAGCATCTAATTAATTATTTTAATATTTTTTTATAATATTTTTACTATGCCTGGACCTTATTTCGCTGCATATAATTTAATATATATATTCTCCATGATTTATAGAAAAATATCACTTTAAAATAATACGTAATTAAAAATCATTTTAAAATAGTATTGACGCTTATGGAAAAATCAACGCTTTGATATCATTGCAACTGGTGCTGCCATCTACAAAATGACGTCACAAATGAACCTCATATGAACCTCTGTGTTTCCACAAGCTATGGCCAATGGCGTGGCTGGTTTTACTTTTACCGGCTCCTGTAGGTCTGTCCCTCTGACATTTGTAACGAACGGTTCGCCTCCGGTGGTAATATAATAACACAAGCGGTTGGCCCTGACTGCCGGACAGTTTCATTGGCACTAAGATCCGTTATTTATTGACAAATTCTTAAAGATATATCATATTACACTGGTGAAATTACAAACATTGACAATTTTCGGCTGAATGATAGTTATTATGCAACTATTGACATTTCTAGGCAAACAGCGCAATGGACCACTTTATGGGCGATTTTTAACATACAATTATACAATTAACAGATTTAGTTTCTTGCTCTAGAGTTCTATGTAGGAGAGATGAAAGATTCGCTTCCGCTAAAAATGTCTGGGGCAATCTGTCAAGTTTCTTCAATGGTTGGTCTTAGGCGGGGATTCCAAAGACCTGCAAGTGCAAAATACAAATACGGTGACGTGGTAGCAGACATTCAAGACTTAGGCGGGGTTTCCACCGACCTCGCATTGCAGAATGCAAATGACATTGACGGAAATTGTAATTTTTCTTTTTACGGAAATCTATTAAAATGTTTGTACTTAACATATCCCATGACGTAATTTTTTTATTTTAGTTTGTGATTTTACTCTATGATCATTGATCAATTTTAACTATGGCATAGAGTAAAACAAAAATTTCCGTCACTGTCATTTGCATTCTGCAATGAGAGGTCGGTGGAAACCCCGCCAGTCTTTAATGTCTGCTACCACGTCACCGTATTTGTATTTTGCACTTGCAGGTCTATGGAATCCCCGCCATAGGAGTCGTGTCAGGTGATACCGGAAATACCAAAATATATTTTTGGCGGAAAGCAAAGTCTACTAATCTACTATATTACACCATATGAAGATAATCCAGTCCTGCTTGATTCATAAACCTCCTAAATTCCCCAAACTTGCTACAGCATAATCACTCTGTATTTTCATTAAAGGAAGCCACAATTGCCAGGCAAAGGCGCAATATTTTTTGTTGACTCATTTACTCATTAACTAATGCAACAAACATTTTTTATTTTAAAACAAATCTAGAAATACCATTTAAATTATCTTAAAGCACATCCCCATTAATAAGAAAGTCCGGTAAGTTTTTTCCGACAGGTTTATCTTAGGGATAAACTTACTTACTTAAATTTATACACGATGTATTTTCGAGATGAAACAATTTTTGTAATTCATTTCACTCGGAAGTCGGAACAACAGCTACAGTACAGTTGTCAAAGCATTTATATTATTGTATATTATACAATAGAAACTACAAGTAGTACTACACTACATAAATTATTTCCTGATTGCTACTTGTCTACTAAGCTCATTACTTCAGAAGTAGTGGTACGTTTCACTGTTATAACATGTTCTTCGTAGTAAAATAATAATTGGTTATTCTTTGGTAGTGCGGTTCAGATATCAACTCAAACTGCTAAATTAGCAACAACTGTGACATTCACAATAAAACGAGCAAAATTAACAGTAAAAAGTGTTTTCAATCTTATTATTACTTGATATAACCCTACAATGAAACAGAATTATTTATTTGTCTCTAGCTATATCACTAACCATGAAACAGCTGTTCTACTATCATCATGACATAGGCTTTGAACTTTTCATTCATATAAATCAGATTAGCATTCCACCTCAGCTTCAGTTCCTCAACAATCTGTTCTTCAAAGCAGAAACCTCCTTCTCCTAGCAACACCAACATACAGTATAGATCTGCGAGAGATGCAACTTTAGCAAAGCTGAGTTCACAGAGTTTGAGGAAACATTGTTGACGAACAAACAGACTCGAGAAGTAAAGACAAGACCAAGTTAAAATGACTGTAACTCAGGGTGAGGATTATACAACTTGCTACAGTTCGGTTCAACCCCTTTCTATGCTTAGCTTTTGTATCCTAAATTCGAATGTAACACTGTATCTCGTTTGCTCGGAAAGGGTTAACATCAACACTGCTCACATTTCATAAGTGAATTACAGTACCTTTTTCATAGTACCGTACCTTGTATTTGGAGTTACTTCTATTTCGCAAACTCCGACCAGGTCAGCAATTACTCGAGCGTTAACCTATTTTTGGAAATTTTAAACTGGATGTAGACAATACAATTATTAAGACCACTGATTACAAGGTGCACATGGATGAGATTCCCTTGACTTACTGCAAGAACAAGAAATACTATGAAATTACTTGAAAAAGAAATACTGACGCACCGTGAAACATATAACAGGTAGAAAACCCTCCATTACCAAATGGAGTGGCAAACCAAAGTTACAAAACTGGGGGAAACGATCTCTTCAACTATTCCGGGCTCCAGGTCTCCGAAAACGAAACAGTGGAACACGCAAGCAGAATTACCAGCCACCATCTATTACAGGTAATGTCCCAACTTTTATGCCACCCCTCATAATAATTCAAAAAAAAAAAAATGTCAGCTCCCTTGCAACATATACATTATACATAGAGTACATACAACAAACTCGACAAGGTTTTTATTGCATAAGGGAGGACAATATCTATCAAGCAAATTCAGAAGCCAATGCTTGAACATTAAAAAGTATATTAAATTTAGGGCTTAGGCATAAAACCTACTAGAAAGCGGAAGCCCATTAAATCATCTATCTACAATACACCATGCCGCTAACCTCTATCAACAAATCTGCCGTTCACTAGTCCCCGAAGAAATAACACTCGTAGTAATTGAAGCTTTTCCTTCACGCCTCCCACGCACGCTTCTACAACACATAGTGACAAGACACATAACAATAGTAAAACCATAAAATATATGCTATCTATTGCAACAAGTTAGCAAAACAATGTAGCAAATAAAACCCGTTTAATGGTACTACAGTACCACCACAAAAAACAACGGCAGTTATTTCAACGAATTATTTAAAAGAACGGCATTCTTTTCTTGTCTTTCGCGGTAGAAGTTCAACAAAAAGAGGTCCCCATCGATCTGCCAGCGGAACGGCAAAATATAACAAATTTAATGGAAAATATTATTATAATTGATTCCTCTGTCATTGTTTTCATCATACAAGGGATTTATTATACTCGCCGTATAATCATTTCATCTTCTTTACTTTGGAGTACCTTTTGAATTTTGCCAATGTACTGCGCCCCCTTCTTATCTCTATTATCTACGTATGCAATAACAGATAATGACTTCCCATTATGCAATATATTGTAATTTAGTTTAACATCATCAGAGCGACTGTGAGAGCGATAACTTGTAACGCGTTCTTCGGGTCGTACGGGTTAAAAGAAGAGGAAGATGTCACAATAATTTTATCTAAAAAAGTTGAACTACTCGTATTTACAATACTATCAGAGGTCAAGTTATGTTCTTCCTTTTGGATGGGAAATTTAACCGATGAAGTAACGGAAATTCATTAATACTGGTGAGATTCAATTTTGAGATGCAAGGAAGTCAGGGGGTGCGTTTCCTGTGGCAGGCGGGGGACGGGGGGGGGGGGACTAAATCAAACGTAGTTGGGCGATATGCAAATTGTGTTGCGTGTGTCGCGACATGGTGACTGCGACAGCTGCCGCACTTAACACACTATACACAATTGCAATATGCCACCAATTTGCAGCTGATGCCGTACTGAGAAACATATCTAATAAAATGACAATAAACAGATTATAAGACCTCTTTCAAGAATTACTACCCCCAGCAAAAGGTCTCAGAGGCAAAAGTTCTGAAATTGAAAATAAAGGTCCACGGCATCATTAAATTATTATTCTAACCGCTAATGTTACTTAACAGAATCACCAACTGTGGAAACATACATTACTTAACTGTTTCGAACTGTGCGTTTACCCACGGATATTCACGTTCTATGTACATACACCATACAAACGTGACTAGTTTACAAAATAAATAAAAACATGTACTCACTGTATCATGTAAGCAGGCAGCAAAAAAACCTAATGAGTTCTTGGAATTTTTAAAAGTGAAAACCGTTTTTCATCCTCAAGACATTTCAGATATTCGAAATACGCCGTAATGCAATATGCACAATGACATAGCAACGTATGACGCACCTGAATTAAATAATCTTGGAAGGGCCGTTTTCCACGGAAATAAGTCTGCAGCTGATAAAACTGGAATCGCGTGTTAATTATCAGCAACATACTTAAGATGCCACCAAAATTCGAAGCGAATGGCGGCGCCAAACGCAAAACTGCCATACATGGTATCAAGGCCCAAGGAATGTCATCGCAAGGTTTATGTCTTCATTTAAAAAATGGCGCTCTCGCGTGTCCTATGCTCGGGTTCTAACTCTTATCTATATCCTGTTCATATATTTAGCGGTCAAGACAAAATCTTTCTTTCAGTGGGATTTAAAGTGATTTTGTGTTAAATTCCTATAAAGAGACTGACAGTAGATATTGGCCACCCCTGGATCCCACCAAAATTTGTTGGTTTCTATTTTATATTACATTTAATACGTAAGCGATAAAGATTTGGTCTATCAAAGTAGTTGTTAAGCAGAGGACTAGTTCATTCTACACAATTATTATAAGGTATTTTTAATTATTGATTGAATTAACTTCCCCAATAATTTGATATTTGATAACTCGGTAAATAACGGCCCCTATCAGTTTCCATAATTTCCCAAAAACATTTTTTTTTCCAAACACTGTTCTTAGGAGAGTTTGGTTTTGTAAATCTATTTAGCACCTACAACGAACCTGAACTTAGAAAGTATCGTTAAAATCGTTCGGCAGAAAAATTATTTTTATTAATATTATTTTATTATTTTTTTGTCATTTCTCATGAACATTTATTTTTTGCCTCCAAAAGCAAACAATTCAGGCGGAAGCGACCTAGATTGGCTTCTTTATATTGATGACGACAACAATATTCGTGAATTTCATCACAAAGCTTCCCTTATAACTAGGTAACATACGAATAGGAAAGCAATAATGAACAGTGCAGGTGTTAGGAGGAAGGAGTTCAAAAACTGTTACCAACCAGCGATAGTGACTGTCATGTGTCATACAGTATATCAAAATGTAAAGAAGTATTTGTTCCAAGGGATGTGACATTTTTTTTATAGCTCTACAATCGAAAAAATTCTGTGACATTTGATTTACTTCAAAAAAGCTGATATTGGGGGAGGATTGTCCATATTGCTCTCAACAGCGAGTATCACCAACCCCACTTCTCTTAGCGATAATTATCCCAAACATTCCAAATAACATGGTTCCACAATAGCAATCCTTAGAATGAACTCTTATCATGTTATCAATCAAAGTGTTTCACATAAAAATGCACAGCTACCCATTAACACATTTTTTAGTCCCTTAAAAAAATCCTAGGCGCTAAGCCATGGTCGGTTTATGTCTTTATTAAAGGAACGAGGCATTCGCGTGCTATGAGTACTTGACGTGCGCGTTATCGCCCCTTCCACCCCCAAATTACCAACGCAAAGCACGGCAACGCATAAATACGGTTATGCCTATTGATTCTCCAAATTGGCTTTCTTTGATCGCGCCAATTATTAAGCATGCAACAAATAGCGCCTCGAGCAGAAACACTAACAAGATCTGTTTCATTAATTCCCTAATCACGTATTGTTTCTTGGTGCATATAAATATTAAGGAAAGTTACACAGTCCATAAGTTACAAATTTGCAATAACCCATAATGCACGGCAGATTAACTTTATTGCAGATTTTGTAAATATTGCGGGAAAATCAAACAGCTACAACTGCATTTAGAAACTGATAAAAATTAGAAAATGATTCACATTTAAAATGGGTAAGATGCAAAATCTTCAGCTGCGGGTACGAAGACAGTGGCTTCATAGGAAATGAAATGATAAATTATTTATTTCTAACGTATGAGTTTATCAATTGAGCTTAAAATTTGCACAGTTAAGATGTTTCAAAATCTTCATGTATGCAAAATTTGACATAACTTATCAGCAAATTTTAATATCTCTCAATTGAGATTATTATTAGTTGTAAAATTACTTTAAATTTACCCGGAAAAAAATTAAGTCTTAACTACAAAATATTTTTTATAAACTTTTACTGTTGTACAGTAGTGACCATATTGGAACGATCAGAATACTTAAGTATAACATTTGAGGTTATGACTGAAAATTGTAATGCCATGCGAATCGGCTGAATTTGAAATGTTTTGTCTGGGAATCGACCCCAAATTAATCGAAAGCTGTTTGTGGAAATAGGAATAGGAAACCACGTACGTGCCCTCCGCGCCCATCTGAACACGTCTTTTACGGTTCTGCGGTGACCGGCACACCATTAACTGCATGTGACCCCTTCCAATTTAAAAATTTATCCAACCCAATGGAATATTCTCACCAGCGTCCATAGAAGCTGTGCGGCAGCTGCTTCAGGGCGGCATAATGATAATAAATTAATTAAACAAACAAATAATACATTTATAGTATAATAAATATAAGTTAAAATATAATATATAAATATAATATAAGTTAAATAAAAGTTTAAAAACAAAAAACAAATTCAATGTTCAAGTTTAACTTTCACCAATTAAACAAAACAGCAGCAATCACATAAATAAGGTAAAATTGTCAAATTGCGACTAATATAATATACTCGTCTAGTACATACACTGTGTACTTGTTTGTAACATACTCCGCTACCACTAACTAGAGTAACCACTGATCAACATTGTTCTAAATTTGAAAGAAGCAACAAATCACCTTATCATCAAAAATATAAATGGATCCCACACCCCCAAACTATTGCCATTTGCTGTTTATAATGAAAACTCAAACATTATGGCAGAAAACTCTGCAGTCAGCGTCCATTCAACTTGAACAATTTTCTTTAACAATGAATTATTTCCAAAAAATAAATAACAACAATATGAGAATGCCGAGCTCCTGTCCCCCACTTTTCTGAACCAATTGGCAAAGGTGACAAAAGCCTTCCGGAGCCAATTGAAGACAGATTGCCCCAAATTGAATGCGCCCCACCAAGCTGAATACCTTTATTACAAAGCCTCCATCCTGAACACATTGTGCTTGCCCAAAAGCAGCCCAACCAACCAGCATTTCCTTATGTTTAAACATTTGATTTCGAAAATGAATTAAACATGGCAGAGATCCAGAAGCACAAAATAGTACTAACGAGTACAGAATTGGGACGCAATGGCTTCACGCTATAATTCTTGAATGTTAAATTGCAAAAACACAAAAGGAGAAAAATTACATCCAAGGCAACGCTGGATCGGTGCACATTGCCCACCGCATTTCCAACTTTTCCTCTTAGCTTTTTTTACACTTTTGCAATACCAACCCAAGAAAAATTATCAACACATCAAGACACTACGGTTGCCTATATCACTAATAGCGCATATGAAGTCACTACAACACTGGTAGGCTAAATAACTGTAAAATTTCAATTACAATGAGCGACAAGAATGCTTGCTGACGTTCCCTTGTTGCTCATTAGTTACTGCAATTAGTAATTGACACTTAGCCAACCCGTAATTTTTAATTTTTTCGCAATACATATCTCTACGTATTGGACAATAGCATAACATGTTATACGATCGTTTAGTACAATATTTCTAATCACCCATGCAACCGAATGCATTCTGTAATTTATTTTTTATTTTTGGCACGGCTCTTTCGAGTATTCTGTATTATGCATAGCAGTGAATTTAACAAAGGAGCACTAATTTTAGTACGGTGGACATTTTGTTTGCATTCCACATCGACATTTGGCCGCACAATTTGTAATTGTACTGCATATTTCTTTTGTAAAATATACCCAAAAAATGTAAGTATAGAATAAAAAATAACCCACTAAGTATAAAAATTAAAACCGACTGAACTATTTAAAAATTTGGGCAGTCTACCATGGATGAGAACGGAACGCACGATGCCTAGGCTGCGTCGCATTAGGCTCACAGGTAGGGGGTATCACGCTAATCGATGTACGGCGCATCGACCTCAATTAATGAAAAAAGAACCCTCCAGGATCCTGTTATCGGAGTTTTATCGCTTAGGCGGGGTTTCCACCGACCTCGCATTGACGGAAATGTTTGTTTTACTCTATGCCATAGTTAAAATTGATCAATGATCATAGAGTAAAATCACAAACAAACTAACGAAAATTAAAAAATGGCGTCATGGGATATGTTAATTACAAACATTTTAATAGATTTCTATAAAAAGGAAAACAAACATTTCTGTCAATGTCATTTGCATTCTGCAATGCGAGGTCGGTGGAAACCCCGCCTAAGTCTTGAATGTCGATTACTACGTCACCGTATTTGTATTCAGCCCTAGCCGGTCAGTGGAAACCGCACCTTAAGTAATGGACTAAATTTATAGACATGAAAATCCAACTGTCTTGGACCACAGTCAGAGTCATACAAAATAGGCATTTCTCATAAATTTCATGAAATCCAAACAAAAAGCAATGAAATCTATGAACTCGGGCAGTCAACATCAAATTAATGCTCGTACCCACAGGGACAGGACACCTTACTAACTCCCACACTTAGTAAGACCAAGCTAATTCGGTAAATAATCCAATCTGTTAACTAGCCAATAGCCATGTTCAACATGTAGGTATCGAGTTTCATCATTTGGCGGGCCAGCCAACATAGAAATTAGGAGATAGTTACTAAGGCGCTTATTCCACCGACCGGCTAGGACTAAATACAAATACGGTGACGTGGAAACAGACATTCAAGACTTAGGCGGGGTTTACACCGACCTCGCATTGCAGAATGCAAATGACATTGACGGAAATGTTTGCTTACTCTATGCCATAGTTAAAATTGATCAATGATCATAGAGTAAAATCACAAACAAACTAAAATTAAAAAAATGGGTCATGGGATATGTTAATTACAAACATTTTCATAGATTTCTATAAAAAGAAAAACAAACATTTCCGTTAATATCATTTGTATTCTGCAATGCTAGGTCGATGGAAACCCCACCTAAGTCTTGAATGTCTGTTACCATGTCACCGTATTTGTATTTAGCCTTAGCCGGTCGGTGGAATATGCGCCTAAGACTCATAACTAAGCTACGTTGGCCGTTGGGCTCTTGAGTATTCCTCTTGTTTGACAATACGATGTTTTTTAGTTTTCCTTTGCAATAGGAAGCTCCATAAATTATGGATATAATTTTTAATAGCAAATGGAGCCCCCTCACTATCTGCTTGTTGTACAATGTCAAATTTCTCATAGATAAAATATCAATCGCAGAGAGCACGAGATTAATGAGAAGTAATAAAGTCTTCTTCTTCTTCTTCAGCCAACGCCCGCCCTTGGCTGGTAGGCCATTTGACGCCGTTCCGCATAGTAGAGTTGAGTAATTATAAAGTAAAAGAAATGCTCCTCTATATTTTGATGGACATTATGTGGCAGTCACAAACAATGATCACAGTTAGTGAACTCGATTTCAAAAAATAACGGATACTAACGATGTCAGGCCAAAAGAGTTGTGGTCAATTGGTGTAACATACTACGCGTAGATTTAAATTTTTATTTATTTTTAATTTAGGCGCATATTCCACCGACCTGCTAGTGCTAAAAACAAATACGGTGACGGTGACGTGGTAGCAGATATTGAAGACTTAGGCGGGGTTTCCACCGACCTCGCATTGCAGAATGCAAATGACATTGACGGAAATTAGAATTTTTCTTTTTATAGAAATCTATTATAATGTTTGTACTTAGCATATCCCATGACGCCATTTTTTTAATTTTAGTTTGTTTGTGATTTTACTGTATGATCATTGATCAATTTTAACTATGGAATAGAGGAAAACAAACATTTCCGTCAATGTCATTTGCATTCTGCAATGCGAGGTCGGTGGAATCCCCCACTTAAGTCTTGAATGTCTGCTACCACGTCACCGTATTTGTATTTAGCACTAGCAGGTCGGTGGAATATGCGCCTTAAATTTAACTTTTGATGAACATTATCCCTACTTGCAATTTCATTTAGTGCAAAAATACGAAAAGACAGTGGAGGACACAATTTGCTCTCAAGGCCCATAGGCCATAGTTTTAAAAGGTACACTGAATAAAAACCATCGTTCATACAAAGCCCAAGAATAATAATTTTCAGTATTGAAACAGAGGTAACAGAGAACTGGAAAAGGTCCCGTGATGGCGATTTATGCTGAAATCTGCAAATGGAAATGAACGGTAAAGCTATCAAACACCCCGCCGTGATGCACGAACACATACCTCTTGTTCAATGCAAACCTTACTCAGAGAAAGAGAGAGAGCGAGAATTGATAGCAACGCAACGGTGTAACTAAAATATAAATACATACTCCACCACTTCATGAAATACTCGTCAGAGGAGCATGAACGTTTCCCTTTTGGGGGGCGCACATGTAATTTTTTAGGTGGTGTAGTTAGCTAAAAGGGTGTGATGAAAATCAAATTGTAGCACTCACTAAAATGTACGAAAAATAACTTTCTGTAACTGTAAATTATTTGTATGCTAATAGATTGAATATACATGTACATGTAATATAATACTGTATACACCAGCGCAGAAGAGCCCAATTATGCATTAATATGAACAGGAGGCATCTACGTGTGATCACAGGTTCCTCTTTGGGCATAGCAACTTGAATGGACATCTGACTAACATAGGTGTCACAGAGTCTAGAGCATGCAGATTCTGCAATGAAGGAGCGGAGGACCCCGGGCACATCCTCCTTCACGGCGATGCAATCGCAAGAAGAGCAGCATGCTTGGGAAGCTTGCAGTTACATGTAAAAGACCTACCCACTCAAGATCCTGGCTCTCCTGAGGGAGATAGGCCTCGAGGAAGTGATGTAGATACTTTGTTGTAGGGGGCACAGTAGGCCCATGCAATACGCTTAAGTGCACATAGGTAACACCTATACCCCAATTACAAAAAAAAATGTATACAATTGCTTATTCCTACCCACCTTTGACCGAGGAAGCTGGTGGAAGGGGAAGGGAAGACTAGCTCACATGCCAAGCAATAAGTAATAGTAAACAAGTGTGATTATCGGCTGGCTCTAAGGTCAATATAGCATAAATGCTGCAACCTCTAAGAAAATCAAATTCGCCTCTAGCTCCGTCCCCAGCTGCTGATAGGCTACCCCCGTTAAACTGCTTACCTCTCTTAGTACGAGGCACCAATTCAAACTGTGGACCTTAAAGCTAACAAGAGACTTCTCAGGAAGAAGTATTCAGAAGTATACGGGGTTCATTCACCACCATAAGCCAATTAGCCAATTTTATATGTACTGCATAATTATAATATAATAATATAATATAATCGTATAAATACAATAATAAATCCAAAATACAAAATATAATTAACATAATAATTACTATTAATACTCCAAAATCAGATTTTTTAAGCGCCAGGAGGAATCTGATATAATACGGATTTCTCAATGCAGGTACATAAATACAATATGTGTATTACCTTCCTAGACTAGTAGCTAATAACTAAGTTAGTTAAACTACTGTACGTTATGGTACTGGTCACCGAGCACTACGCTTGAAACAAATAGGAAAGTCCAGACAGACTACGTAGAAAAATTAATTTTGGTGGTATGCGAGTCCGGGACTCGAGGCCGTGGTCGGTCTGTGTGTACCCAGTACCCAAGGCCGTAGCCAAGGGGGGGTTCATGGGGTTCAACCCCCCCCCCCCCCCCGAAATTAAATGGCTTGATACTAGATAGAATCGGATTTTGAGAGGAAAAGTAAAAACCACTATGAATCACCAATAAAATTTCTAACCCCCCCCCCCCCCCCCCCGAAAAAAATCCTGGCTACGGCCTTGTCAGTCAGTACCCATTACGGTTTTCACTTCCCCCCCTTCCGCACTTGTGAAAAATTTATTAATTTGATTATGATCAATAACTCTATAAAATTTACATTTTGCCTCTTGAGGGCTCGTCTATCTCCGTCGCAAGTCCTGAATGTATGCATCAAGTCTTTACCTCCACAGCATTTAACAATCTTTTTCCATGCACACTTATTATCTTGAGTCCCCCACCTTATTTAAATATATTGGCTACATTGCTTCAAAGTAGCAATTGGGCCCTACCCAATAACTACCTTCCCCTACTGGACACCAATGTAGAGATGATGTGAAGGGAAATTTCCTACAAGCCATCAACTATAGTACACATATATCGTACAAACTAACTTAAACCAAAACAAGTGTTGCAATTTGCAGGAGGTAAACATTAAACAATACGAGAATAACTAAAGACCAAGAACAATAAACCAACTGATTGCTGAATAGAACTTCAAGATGAAGAACTGCATAAGGAGCAAGCAAGGAAACTCAGGGTATAATAAACGAGATGAAGTGAAAGTTTGCCTGGCATTTAAGAGGTGGACATAAGATAGAGCGTTCCAGAATGACGTCACTTCTGGATCACTCTGATTGGTTGGGCCGGTCAGGGCGCCATTACTCCATGTATTTCCATAGGGTTTGGCTGACTTATCTTACTTTTCGTGCTTTTAATTAAATTTTGAAATGAATATGGACTTAAGTTCTTACGGATGTGAATAAGCGGTAGACATGAAGGCAAGATAAATAAAAAAAAATGGGATTATCGGCTTTGATCCCATGGAATGTGATGGAAAACCGGGAGAGTGGCCGCAATCGGCATTTGAATTTGCCGCCACTCGGTGGGACCGTGGCTGCAGTCAGGGAAAGGCGGCACTTTAGGCACTTGTTTACTTTAATACTTTATTTAGTTTATTTTAAATGGCGTTCCTGTATGTTTGAATTTCATTTCAAAGATTTTACTCAAAATATCATGGTTTTCTGCTGTGTTGTGGGTTGTGGTGCAGACAATAGACGGGACAAACGTTCTTTCTTCAGAATTCCAGCAATTTTGACACACGGAACACAAGAAATGAATGATTTGTCTCGTGTACGGAGGTCTCGATGGTTGGCGGTTTTCAAAAGAGACGACTTTACTGAATTGAAGGCAAAACATCAAAGAGTCTGTTCGTAACATTTTATATCAGGTAGACTTTCTTCATTTGTGACTGTTTATTCCGAATTTTAATCATCGTTTAGTGGCCAGTCCTAACTCCATTCTAAACGCACTTTCCCTAGTGTATATTTATGTAATTTTCTCTCCCAAGGCATCGCTGGTGACGTTGTTAGTCCAGCAAATGTTGTTAGTGATGTGTAGAACAGATACAGGCTAGTTTTGCTAATTCACTTGTTGAAATGTTTGCAGACGATATGCCGATCATGGATTCATGGTGTAATAACGAATAAGACCGCCGATCGCAGTACCTAATACAGCTTAGGGTTACGAAGTCCCACAAGTCATAAAAAATGTAGTTTTTGAAGCTCTCTTTAGCTGTAAGCTTAATTCCTGGGCTGTGTCCTAAGTTCATGAAGCCATGAAGCTAATTTCCTTAGTTTATTGTTGATAATTTAGCACAAATTGTGACATGTTTTTGTTTTAGGCAAACCTAGCGCATTAGAGGATGATACTAATCCTGATTGGGTACCATCGCAGAATATGGGTTATAATAGAACAGGTGGAATGACCAGCGCAGAAAAAGTTGCTAGACACTGTAGAGCTCGAAAACGACTTTGTGCCGATCCGATACCTTTACCCACTCATCATGTAAGTGGCCCACTCCGTTACATATCATATAGCGTTTATTTATATTAGGTTTAGAACTTAAATTTTAGTAAACCCATTAGTGAATTGTAAGTTGTCCAACTCGGCTACAGATGTAGATTGATAACTTAACTACAGTAGGGCCTACATCTAGTGAAAGGTGTACAAGTTTCAAGTACGAGTTAACCATCTTCAACTGGGGCAGCAGCCATGGTAAGCCGTCCAAGTTATAATAAGCCAGTCAGGCAATTGGCCAGGGTAGCCTCCCCTCCTCAAAAGGTTTCCCTGGTTATGGGCCTGACGGCAATGTTAATCTGCAGTGCATACAGTAACAGTAATGTTATTCCTGTTCATGGCCACCAAACATTTAATAAGCGACTAATAAGACAGCGGTGCAATAGCAGGTTGTGCCGGACCAGTTGTAGTTTTTGAAACTTATTTTTAAAATGTGTATTTTCGTCGAAGCTTTGCACCCTCCTAATTATTGTGTTGCCGATGCGTATTGAAAATTATGTTTCTTTGTCAGGAGGAAGACGTTGGCCCAATATCACCTGCCATTGAAAGCAATGAAGATTTTTCCGCGCCTAGTAAAAGCTGCCAAACTGATTGGACCGGTGTTGACGTACAAAATGTGTTGAATGAGCTTCAAAATCGCACCAGTATGGTGTACGATCTGCGTATGAAAGTGAACACATTGACCCTTAATGAAGACTCATTCAAGGCTGATCGAGACGGAAAGAAGACCTGCTTTTATACGGGATTGCCGACGTCAGCCCATTTATTTCTCATATTTCAGCAGGTTGCAGATTACCTCCCGACCCATCACAACAGGGTACTTTCACCATTTCAGATGCTTTTAATTGTTTTAATGAAACTAAGGTTGAATTTTTCATTCAAATATTTATCATATCTTTTTGACGTGGTTCCGTACACCCTTTCCGAGAATTACTATCATTCCCTTAATGTCATTTTTAATAGGTTAAAAAGTCTAATTGTATGGGCAACCAGGGAAAATTTAAGAAAAACTATGCCGTTATCATTCAAAAAAGCTTTTGGCCAAAAAATTACTGTAATTTTAGATTGTTTTGAAGTATTCACTGAAACATCATCCGACCCGTTAAAATCTGCTCAAATGTGGTCTAACTACAAGCATCATCACACTGTGAAATTTCTCATTGGCATAACTCCACAAGGAACAGTATGCTTTATTTCAAAAGCTTGGGGGGGGGTCGCACGAGCGACAAGCATTTGACTACCCATTGCGGGATATTAGACCTGCTCCTCCCCGGAGATGTCGTAATGGCTGACAGGGGGTTTTTGATTGAAGATGAGGTCAGAATGCAGCACGCAGATCTAGTGATCCCCGCATTTACTAAGGGCAAATCACAGTTACATCCATTGGACGTGGAGAAAACGCGGAGCATCGCGAACGTCCGAATCCATGTAGAGAGGGTTATAGGCTGCTTGAAAAAAAAATTTACTAGGTTTAGGGGTACTATTCCCCTCTCTGCTCTTGCTACATCTGGCACTAACTATTCTATTCTAGATCAAGAGGTATATGTTGCGGCATGTCTCGTTAACCTGTGTCAAACGCAGGTGCCTAACACCTGAGAAGGCCATAGCGCAGTCCTCAAATTTTCGCACGCAGCACCCCGCCTCTGTCAAAATTATAAAATAAAAGAAGAGGTAATGTGCCCGAAATTTCTCATGCAGTGCATCTACTATGTCGTGCCTAAAGTATTATATGGCCTAAGCTTGCTAACATCAGGTATGTCATACAATTCAATTAAACTTTTTAATCTATTAAAGAGGACATTAAGGGAATGATAATAGAGCATCTAAACCGAACAGATTAGGGTACGATATGGGTATTAAAATTAAAATAGCTCACTTCACATCAAATCAAATATATAATTATTCCAATTTTGCAATACAAGTATACATGAAATGATAAATTGTACCACTAATAACTGAAGTATAAAATTAAGGTGTGCAGGTGTGTGTGTGTTACGTATGTAAATATGTATATGTTAGAAGAGAGTTAATACAAAATAAATTTTGTTGTTTAACTTATGTTGATTAAAATATATTTTTATTGTTCTACATGGAGTTTCCTCGATATGTTATTTTCTCGTGAATCCATAACTTTAGGCGGGTATTCCATATACGTCAATCGTCAACGAAAAATTGAAAAATGACGTTTTAGCAGACATTAAAGACATACTAAAAATTCTGCTACCACGTCAATTTACGTCATTTTGACGTCATTTTTCAATTTTTCGTTGACGATTGACGTATATGGAATACCCGTCTTAGTAGGTGTTTAAATGAACAAATTAAACAATTTACATTAAATAAGGTTACCGCTACATTACCTATAATACGATTTTTTTTTGTAATTCCAGTTGATTCAAAGAAACTTTTGTAGCAGAGCCCCATGCATTTACACCATAAGAAAGAATAGACTGTGCTCTTGAATTGAATGTCAGCTCGTATATATTTATGTTAGGGTCTTTTTGGGGGAAAAAGTCATAAGATGTGTTTTACTTAGGTTAAGTGTTAGTAGGTTTGAATCCAACCAAGATTTTACTAGCCAGAGCTTAGTGCCTCTGCCAAGGTGTTGCCACGAAAGAGAAGGACTGTGTCATCAGCGTAATAGGCAAAGACAATAAAGATGTACCTCTTGTGAAGAAAGCCCAGCTATTTGAACTTAAAAAAAAAAATATGTTATGCCGAACAAAGTCAGTTCTATAGTGCAGCCACTTCATATGGCAAAGACCATGAAGTTGTAGCTCTTCGCGCCTATGTGCAGAATGTGCACCAGGCCTTTAAGCTGAGGAAGTCAGGATTGATAATTAAAACGACGCATCCGATGTTTGGAGCTTCCCCTGATGCAATAGTGTCATGTCTTTGCTGTGGAGAGGGCTATGAAGAAGTGAAATGTCCCTTCAGCATGAGGGAATCCAATATTAGCAACTACTGCGCTATGAAGAATGCTTGTCTGGATGTTGGTAGTAGTGGCATAAGGCTAACGAAAACCCATGCATACTATTACCAAATTCACCTCCAACTGTTTGTTGGTGACTATAAATATGTTGATTTCATTGTGTGGTCTAACAAAGATATGTTTGTGGCCAGAGTATTACCTGATAGTGAATTTATTAAAAATAAGGTACAGAGGGCGAAAAATTACCATCAAAGGGTGATATTGCCGGAGTTATTAGGAAAAGAATTTATTAGGAATGTTTCATAAAAAAAAAATATTGTGATATACGTGGAACCCCGTTAAAAGTTAGAGTTATTTATCAAAAAGTTAGCATTTCAGACCAAGTAAGTGATTCTCTACCACTCACCTTCGGAGTACCCCAATGATCCATATTAGGCCCTGTTTTATTTCAGTAAGTACGTAAAACACATCTTATGACTTTACCCCCAAAAAATACCCAAATATAAATATTGAGAAGCTGACAATACACGAATGCACAAACGGTATCTGTACTTGTGGAGAAGTACAAAAAGCTAATAACAACTTACCTTGCTGTTAAAATCGATCGCCACCTTAAATGGACTGAACATATTAGCCTTATCACACAGAGTAAGAAAAACTTATTTATTCAAAATTCTCCGTGACATATTACCACAATAAAAACAGTCTATTTTGCAATAGTACAGTCGATTCTTTCTTATGGTATAATTGCATGGGGCTCTGCCAGAAACGTTGCTTTGAATCCACTGGAAAAGAATCAAAAACTCATATTAATATAAAAAATTGGAAAGCAATAAAACAGGGCCTAATATGGATCATTCGGGTACTCCGAAGGTGAGTGGTAGAGGGTCACTTGGTCTGAAATGCTTACTTTTTGATAAATACCTCTCAAACCATTTTAACGGGGTTCCACGTATATCACAATGTTTTTTTTTTTATGAAACATTTCTAGTAAATGCTTTTCCTAATAACTCCGGCAATATCACCCTTTGGTGGTAATTTTTCGCCCTCTGTACCTTATTTTTAATAAATTCACTATCAGGTAATACTCTGGCCACAAACATATCTTTGTTAGACCACACAATGAAATCAACATATTTATAGTCACCAACAAACAGTTGGAGCTGAATTTGGTAATAGTATGCATGGGTTTTCTTTAGCCTTATGCCACTACTACCAACTTCCAGACAAGCATTCTTCATAGCGCAGTAGTTGCTAATATTGGATTCCCTCATGCTGAAGGGGCATTTCACTTCTACACAGCCGTCTCCACTGCAAAGACATGACACTATTGCATCAGGGGAAGCTCCAAACATCGGATGCGTCGTCTTAATTATTAATCCTGACTTCCTCAGCTTAAAGTCCTGGTGCACATTTTGCACATTCTGCACATAGGCGCGAAGAGCTACATCTTCATGGTCTTTGCCATATGAAGTGGCTGCACTATAGAACGGACTTTGTCCGGCATAACATATTTTTTTTAAAGTGCTAATAGCTGGGCTTTCCAAGGAAGACGTGCATGCACTCTTGAAGTTGGACGCCGTCACACGCCCTCTTCTATACCGGTGCCACGTCTCGCCTTCTTGGCCTCGTGACAATTTCTCGATTTCTTGAACTTGCTCAAGGCTCAAGCTAATATTCACACCTGAAACAAAAGAAATTACCACGTGTTCAAGTAGTGACGGGCTTATGGGTTCCAGCTTACATTTTTCGATAAATTAAACTCACGAAGAAAGATGGTAGAGAGTTGGGACCGTTCATGCCTCACTATAATTATCACCTATTCCTCCCCCTCGGGTAGGGAGGGTGAGGTGCTGGTCCTGTCCCCTATATAAGGAGATGGGATTGTTATGATTCTTAAAAAAGAGTTTTGGCCGCGCTGCAGCATAGTGACCCTTTTCCGCCCCTGGAGCCCGGCCACCCGGTTGTGTAGGAGGTACCGGGCCCAATTGAAAAGGTTTTGGTTTTCTGTATGCGTTAAGCCGAGGAGTCGTTTCAATCTGCTTTAGGCAGTCAAGGTATACTTGAAATTGAAGCAGGGTCCCTCTTGTATTTTGTATACATCGTAATGTCCAATTTTGTGTGTAATTATAAACTTATTGTGTGATTTATGAGTCTCCCCCACTACTCCCTGCCATCTTATCTCTTCTTCAGGAATCATTCCCGCCTTTCTGAGGTCGTCCTCAATCTGGTTCTTATACCTCTTCGTCTCGTCCCCTCCACTTCGCCCTCCAGCCACTTTCTGTTGTCGTCAATCAGTCATTGCATATTCCATAATAGACAAATCAATACAATATGTAATGTAATGAATGCATAAGGGAGCGACTTCATAATATTTTCAAAAAATATTTTTTTTTCTAAAACCAAAATCTGGCTTGGGCAAGCAATCCTTCCGAAACTGCTTCCATTTTCGTTGCGCTACCGATATTATTACTATCATTATGCCAATTTAATATTCCTTATTTTACATACACTTATTAAGTTTTTCCCCTAATGGCGATAATTGAACCCATCGTCAGAATTAAATTCCTATTTACCTTGTGAAAATTCTAGGAGCAAAACTAAAGGAAAGTCCAACAAGTCTTTCTCAAATAGGTCTCCCAGGTCCATGTTCAAAACCTGCTTCTGGGCTGCGGCTAAGCGGTCACAATGTGGTCCGGTGACATAGGAGAGGGCAGGCGTTATTCCTAAAACCAAGTGTGAGTATGTAAAGTATAAGGATTGCACTATAGTATCACGTAACTCTGGCCGTGTAATTTTATAATAATTAGTACGTAATTACATTACTAACGTTGCTGTGAATGGACTAGGTCTTGTGTATTACCTACGTTATGATGTAAATATGTACTACAATGCAGGTAATATAGCCTGCGACTCCGAAAACAATCATCAATGCGTCATGAACAAGTATATGTACTAATCAGTGGAGAATAGCGAATTACTCACCAGATTGCACTTCAATTGCATTGAGGAATGCACCTATCTCCTCTTCGTTCATTTCTGGTACGAACTTAGGCAGTTTTGTGGTGCCGAAAGACCTACTTTCTTTCCCCCACGTCATGTTTTGAATAGTGGACATCTCGACATCTTTCAACCTTGGCACAGGCCATTGCGCCAGCTGGTGCGTACAAGATGTTTCATTCGCCTTGTGCACGAGAGCAAACAATATAGTGGCCACATGAGAGCAAACTTCATCGAGACCTGCCATACATTTGCAGTGACCACTAATGACCGCCCCATCAATGGTAAGGTGCACCCAAGCTGTTAATGCTGGAGCATTCATTCCCTGGGAATGTTTAACCTATAATAAAAGCAAATAAAGCTTTAGTTGTAACACTAAAATACTGTATGAGCCGGACAGGTGTCTAATACGCAAGCAAATGTCAAGGTCTACATAGTGCCCTAGTTTTAAGAGGACCCCATGCGTTTCTAATGGGTGACAAAAATTAAAGCAAGATATATCCCTTGGTCGTAGTTACACGTAAAATCTGATTACATTTAATTATTCTAGACGTCATGTAAGTTTCTTTGGCATGTTTCTGTGTGCGTTTAATTAGCGGTACTTTTTGTTTCGGCAGTTTTAGAAACGAGCAACGTTTGGTAGAAGGTACGAGGTTTTTTATAATTTGGCAGGATACAGGTATTCTAACTCATTTTAAGCATGTCAGGGTCAAATTAATAAATGCTTTTTCGTAATAGCTATTCTTCAAATGATTTATTACAAATCAAAAACAACAACATTCCAGCAGTCAACTAAGTGCAAGTCAAAAAGTAAATATCCAACAACTTCGACTTCATTGTTATTTGATCAATTAGAACACTACACCCTTATCAAACTCACAGTTTAATGGTAAATAATTGTCTCATTAAGAAATTTCACACGACTCGATTCACATGTCCCAAAAAATAATTATAAATAGGTAGGCTTATTACTTACTGTGCCAACAACTGCAACCGTTCCATCTAGGGCTTGGCAACATAGAATTTCTTGCAGCCAGCCTCGTTCATACCGTTTGAAAGCCTCGAGACTCTTATAAGCTTTCAGCTCTCTTGCTGTTAAGAAGCTCGTTTTAAAAATTAAATATGAGGTGAGGTCGACAAGGCTCACCTGAGGCCATGTGGTAAATGCCCCTTGGGCCATCTCTCGTCTTTGCAGCCAAAAGGGATCAAACCCAATTTTTTTAATTTTCGAGAAGTACCGGGCCTTTATATCCACCCCCAAATTTTGCAGGCTTAAGCCATAATTACTTACAAATATTATTTTTAAATTCATTTTAGACAACTTTGCTTCCAAATCTCATTAAATTATATAGTAAAATGGCGGATATTTACACACCGGGCATAGTGGCAGCTTCTGCTAGGTCACGTGTTCTGGAATGGTCTATACTGCAAGAGAGCAACAAGAAACTCGAAAGTGATGAAGAATATGCTCCTTCATCAGCTGAAAGCGACGCCAAGGAAAGGGAATAACACGTAAACTCAAATAAGGTGGCTGCCAACTCATTTTCAGACCGGCAAGGTTGTAAATACCTTTGACAGATATAGAGAGGAAATGCCGGGACTTGGGCAATTGTCGCGGCTAGTCTAGTCTTCACTGTATGAAATGGTTAACGCTATTAAATGGAATGGATAGATTTTTTAATGGATGTTCCAGCCCCTGCCGCCAGTGGCAATAGCTTGAACAAGCTCCAGCGTCTTATTTATCTATAGGCTACAATAAGTAGCCAATATGAGAGTTAATCGTTTATTCCTGAATCAATCGTATGTTCCAGTCGTGGCAGCACCCCTCATGCATACCAGTTCAGTAGCTTACTTGCCGTGTTGTACGCAGAAAAACCCTTAGATTGGGTAATCACCAGGTGTTGGGTCTTTTGTTGATTCAGCCAATCACGGCTAAGAAGCTGCTCCCTAATTGGCCCATTCACGTTAAGCAGTCCTGACTGCCTTACTGACAATGAAAATATTTGGTGCATACTTGAATACACGCTCATTCAATATTGAAGATTCGTCTTGTTAAATACCTTCTGCCACGATCCGCCCATGACTACAATGTGGTGTGGCCCACTGAACCTTGTCTTGCCGACATCGGACATTTTTGGTATCGTTCTCCCAATAAATTTCTAGGCATTGGCTAGAAGCTGAGAAATGCTTACGATTTACATTGTAACAGGTGTTAGCTCGACATCATAATAATGGGTGATTGATTAAAAAACGCGGGCTCCCCTGCAGAAATAATTTTCTATAAATATCCATTGCCGATAAATCAAACGGCATTTCCATTTGACTAATTTTCATATATAGCAATCCCCAGATGTCATTTCCAACTTTACCCTAATATTTAACCAACCTATTTGGTAAAGGACTTTCGACAATAAGTAAGAAAAGACAGTAATTAGAAGTAAGTGCAGTCGAGTTGGGACAAAGATATTCAAGGTTGAAGTGTCCTCACCAGATTAAATTGCCTCGGAAGTTCTCGGAAGAATGAAGCAGCGCCTTTCCCCAGCCTCATAAGTTTCCCATCAAGCGTTAAAACTATTAAAATCTGGAGCAGGCAATGCCACGGTCAAGTACCTTGGCCATCAGGTGAAATGCCCTCCACTAACATCATAATAAAAACCAACAACAAACTAATTCCTCCTTATGACAGATGTCTCATATCCTGGCCTCGGGTAGGAAATAATAGTGCGCTTCAGAGATCACGAAGTATCAAATGAAGTAGCTGCAAGTATTGTATGGAAGTAAACAGATCCTACCAGCCTACCACAGCACTGACCTTGTTGCTTTCAAGTTAAGAGAACATGCTACGTAGAAAATTAGCACCCTAAAATCAAAATGCTCAGAAAAATTTCTTCTCTTTGTCCTGATATTTTTGATAACTCTTACGATTAATATTTCATGAGATATTTGATTTTTACACTTTAAGGCTTTTCTCCTCCTCTAAAAGTGATGTTATACAGAACCAAATTAATTTCATTTAGGTAGATACAAATTCGCCCCGAAGGTTCAACACCACCCCCCCCCCCCCTCTGACTTCTCTGTAGTTGCAGGTAAACCATAAAACACGGTAACAAATGAAATTATGGACAGATGGGTGCATGAGTGCGTCTTAACTACTAAATTAAAATAGATTTTAACCCCTCCCATACCAACCCTCCTGGGTTAATAATTGGCAAAAGTTCGACGAGAATGAAGATGACATTTATTGAATTAGTATTTATTTAATTAAAGAGATTAATGGACTTAGTATGGGCCACGTGCAGAGAAGGGCAGCACGCCACCCGCTCGGCGGACGATTAGTTACATATGAAGAAGCTATCTTGCATCGGGGCAGTTCTTTCAATCAATTAAGAAAGCTGCAACCATTGTCCCCTTCGATTACATTATTTGATTGAATGTTAAATTGGCGTTACTATTATAAAGCGCTACCAACTAGGAATGGGGTAATTGTAAAGGCAAAAAAATAGCCCATATGGAAAACGAAGACAATTTTCTTTCTTTCTTTACCAACCGCAACCAAAGCCGCAAATAATTCTTCACATTTGGGAACACCTCAGTTTTTTTTCCAAGGAGTAGTTTGCCCCCCAAATTGACGAACAGACAGACACTTCGTAGTTAGTTCGTAGTTCCTGGACCTTAAAACGTGTAAATCCATTTAAATTTCGACCATCATAAAGCTTTCCCTATACTACGTATAAATATGAAACAAAAATACAGATGATCTACTTTTGGAATGCCTGTTTAACCAGAACTCCCAGTACCTTAACATACAACATACCCTATGATAGAAAACGGACATAACGTATGTCGTATTACAAAATAGTACCTCGAGGTTCATTATAAATAATATTCAAATTACTATACTGCTAAAAATATCGAATCTGATCAAACTGTCGTCAGATTCTTGCATAATAACTAAGCCTCTGAGGAAGTTACAAAATTATGGCAATAAAGTGTAAAATGCATCAAACATAAAGTGTAACCAAAAATTGCGTGTTATTAAATGGTGTGTTATTATAAATGCGTGTTTATTAAATAGTTTGCGAGAATTCAGAAATTTTTACTAGGTAAGTTACTTATTGTTCATTATCATTAAATTTAATTTGTAACAGGCTACTTTTATTTATTACCTATATTTACAATGATCCATAACACACAAGTCTCTTCTAAAAAAATAAACAGTGACACATACCGTGTCATAAATCGTAACTACAATATTTTCAATAATATTGACTGGAGTTCTATACAGGAGCGATGAGACATTTGCTCCAGACCAAAATGTATGTGGCAATCTGGCACGTCTATTTAATGGCTTAGGAGACTATTAGGACTTGAGTTTCAAAAATATATGACCCATCTCTCTAATATTGATTTTGAGCCCATCTATCTTAACGCGGTTTAATGTCACATTTTTATTGCCTGGTAATTTGACTACAAAAACAAACAAAAATAGCATCTATACCTGCAACAGAATTAACTTCGAAGCTTAGCAAATGCAGAACATTTACAAAATATGGCAGGAAAATAAAAAAGCAAAAACGCTGACACAATACATGAAATGAAAATATAGCAATTGGTCGAAAAATCACAAATAAAAGGAAGCTGAGACATACAATTTGGGAGAAACAGAGGGGTTGAAGCCCTGCATCAAATAACAGAATGCCTACAGCATACACAGGATAATAGGGGTATAAACTGTTTTTCAAACAACGGGGCAACGTTATCCGTATAAAAGGTTGACAGCTCGACACCTTTTCGGGGTCAGGATTAGCGGCCCATGCTGTAATAAGGGTGGCTTCTTTCAGAAATCCACCCCTTGGATCCGTAGGTAGTAATCCGTGAAAATGTCAACCCTGCACGCAAATCGTGCGAAATGATTTATCAATGAAGGACAGATTTCTCTGCCCCAAATTTTTATAATTCACTAAAACTAGCCCCTCTTATTATAAAACGGTGTGCCGGCGTTTCTGTAGAAAACACTGTCTACGTCACCAACAACCCCATTGGGACATTACCCAATGCAAGGGACGCTAGGCAAACTGAGGATTGTTTTTTATTGACAAATAGGAACAGGCGGAAGTCGAGCTTAAGAGTGTACAGCCCGTAGGAAATTGGCAACCCGAAATTTATTACTTTTTATTTTTTATTTAATTAACTAAGCATGTTATTAAAGATTTGGCTCATCAAGGTTGTAGAAGACTACTTCATGCATCATATAATAAGGTATTTTTAGTTTTCGAAATTGTAGTTTTTTTATAAAATCGATAATACGTGAAAAGTTATTGTTTATAAAATATCTGCATGTTTCTGAAAAAAACACAATTTCGAAAATTAAAAATATCTTATAATATGATGCATGAAGTAGTCTTCTACAACTTTGATTAGCCAAATCTTTAATAACATGCTTAGTTAATTAAATATAAAATAAAAAGGAATAAATTCCGGGTTGCCAATTTCCTACGGCCTGTCTGTACACTCTTAAACAAGGTACAGGTGCGTTTAGTACCCCGCACAGATGAAATTCAATGCACAGTACAGTATACTCGTATACGAAGGGGCTGTCAAAATTTCGATTGAGCTTCAGAAGTAAACATATTATCATCTGTGTATTTAGCAAATGTTCCTCCACTTTCAACAGAGTAGGAACTCTATCAGCAATGCCATCATTTGAGGTCGGCTCCCATCATCCCTTGAAAATTCTCGGTAAGGAATCATTACAGCACCGCCATTGGTAGTGGTGTCTTAGAGGTACCTTTTAAGCGATGGTGGGACCGGGCTTAAAAAGCTAAAATGTCAGCATAAGAGAGTACTACAGGAACTACAGAGACTTTCATATAAAATAATTGTTTATCTGTACAGATTTTTCAATAATATAGCAAACGCAGCCTTGCTGTAAGGGTAAAGGGGCAAAGCTAAGCGTTGAATGGGAAATCAGGTATTTTAGAACAAATTAGGTTCCAGTCGGTGCTAAAACTAGTCCCAGAAATATGCAACTGACAAATATCCCCATAAAAAACCAGCATAGTCGTGAACGGATCTCCCACGAACAGGCCTCCCAGGTCTAAGAAAGATGACCACAGAAACGGGTGCAATATAGGTTGACGTAAGAAATGGAAGCCGTGAATGAAGAGGTAAAAGCAGTTATCAGTTATTGCCAGCACTTACTAATGGAACCGATCTCCGGGTTTGACACTTCAGTCCGTAGCTTGGTCCAGAGACCCAAGACAATGGGATCAGACAGGTTCCAGTGACTATTCAGACACAGCAAAAATGACTTCCAACGAATTGATCAAAACTTTAATTACGAGCTACGAGGATCAACTAAGTAATTTTTTTTTAAAATTAATTTTTAGGCGCGGGACTCTTTCGAGTATTTGCGCCGGTCGGTGAGTGTGTGCGAAGGTGTTGCCTTATTTGGTTACTGTTGGTAGTTTTGGTTTAGAATGGGTTAGTCTACAGGTGTGGAAGTTAATGTAAGTGATATTCGCCTAACATCACGCCATGTGCGGGCGTTCAAAAATTTCGTCTAAAAGGGCCGAGAATATTCCCTTCTATGACAATATGAGTCAAAGCTTCCTATAATGCCGAGCAACGAGGTGAAACAAGACTTTTAGCACAATTAACTCAAAAGAGTCACTCTGTTATGTCGCCATTCTGTAAATACAAACAGGCAAAGAAAGCCAATTTAGACTTAGGGTGGTTTCGAAAATATCTCAACTTCTAACATCATGCGAATCAATTCCACTTCGAACAGCAGTTAAACTATTCAGCTGATTGACTGATGAAAAAAGAAAATTCAACATTATAAAATAAACGGCCACAAACCTTTCAGCTAACACAATTCGTCGAATGTTAGTGTTTGTTCTACTAAAAAGTACAAAGGATAACCTTTTACCAATATTGCTATTAGCCGCATGCATGTTTATATCATTAGCCCTTAAAAAGAAACTATTAAAAAAATAGTGGGGAAGATAACCCAACAAGTCGCGTCGCATCTTCTTGTGAAGGATCTTCAGGCAGGTCCGGTCGGAGAACTTGTCCCCCAACACATGTAAAAGACACATACCTTACCAGTTACCGACTGGCTGATTGAGGTACCAATGGTCTCATTTGGGACCTGGCCATTAATTAACTGGGTAGATATTGTGTGGTCGATACTGTCACTATTTTCTCCAGCGACTCCAGGCATTTGCAGTGACCTTGGGCGCTACAAACTGGTCACTCTTCTGCAATCCATAATTTAACTTAGGACGGATTCTAATATGCTCCCTATAACATTATTGTTCTCTTTATGTATCCAATCGCCGGTATTCTTCACTATAAAAAATGCCTGATTTAACAAACTGCCCAATAAACTCTTAGTGCGCCCCACTATACAACTTATATCGAGGTCAAGTCAAGTTTTATTGTGGGTTATGCAGGCATTTTTACTTAATTTTTCACTATTATAACCAAAATTATGGCACGTTTCATACTCAAAACTATTTATTTTTGATTTTTTAATGATATTATTGTAAATGGTTTCATAGCATATTTCTAAGTAACAAATTCTCAGGCTTTGTTCAAGGTTATAGTGTTAGTGTAAGACGTAAGGTGCATGTGTTTTAGTTGAATCGGACCGATTCGACAATTTATCAATTTTTGACAACTGGGGAATGAGGGTGAACACATGGTGAACTTTATGGAGTGCCTTAGAATAGAATAGAATAGAAACTATCTGTATTGATTCATTCTGAAAACAATAGGCGTCCACCTTATCGGTCGTATAGTAGAACCCGCCCTTAGAAGTTTATAACGTTCATAAACCATGGATTCGTCCATGGAGCAAATATGGTCCATTTGTGGCAGGTACATGGGGGCAATTTTTGCTCAAAATTATGCGCAATTTCCTGGAACTGCACAATTTCCGCATTCCACCCTTAATCCGCCCCTAACTCGATAACGGTGAATTTTTGATATCACAATATGTAGGTTATTTTAGCTCCAATTTGAACGCCGTTCACCTAAAACACCCTGTATAATGGGACCACCAGATTTGATGTATTCTAAAAGAAATGTTATTTGCAATCGGTGTTGACGGTAAACAAACAAATAAACGAACCCTCAACTAATTAGTATTGTTGCGATGCAGTAGCGTGGCAGGTGGGCGGTTGCGTCACTGTATCCCCCGAGGGTGAGGTACTAAAAGTTCGATGCCATGATAACCACTCGGCCTTGTCACACAACATTCTACCGACCTAGATCGCCGGCCCTTTTACTCTCACGGGGGGAAACAATTTGATAAATGACATTTTATTCTATGGTGCCCCAGACAATTACATGTTAGACACGGCGTCGGAGACAATCTCAGGCCGGTGAGCTTATTCATGGATGAGAATCATAGTGTGGGCAATTGCGGCACAACCACTTTCCTAGGGCAAATATATTCGAGACAACTACGTATTTCTCAATCACCAATGAAATCTTGCTCCTGGGCGATGTGGAGCTACTTTTAATGCTATGCTGAAAGACAACAATTCAAAATTGTTCCAGTTTGCACAATTACAGTGAAAATCAATTATGATAATACAGTAAATTAACTAAGCAGTTAAGATAAAGAAACTTGTACTTGAATTAGTGTAACAGTGGGATTCAATCCCATGTCTTTTAGTTTTACAATAAAATTAGCCCAGGGTAGATCCCCTGAAAAATGGTGAAAAAAAAATTAAAGTAGAAAAAAACCCATTGGAAATGAAAGATAATATGACAGACATTAAAGGAAACATAAATTACGGGCGATCTGAGTTCGGGAAGGAGGTAGGGGTGATTTTTAAGGGTGAAATACGGTACATCTTCATTTCCGGCAAAACTACAAGCCCTATGGAAAAACGTCAACTAGCAAAAAGGTAGATAATAAGAAGATGTACAACATTAGTGATTACACTTTTTTCACATAACCTCAAATTTTATGAAAAAAAATGCCAAAAACCATTTTTTTTTTTTTTAACTGTCACAAGAAAATATTTGAAAAGGAGCTCAAACTAATTGTATACACCACTGAAAGGTTGTAATATAAATAAAACTACTCAATGGCAATAAATTAAACCAGTAAACTAAATACGAGCCATTGCAATCTCATCTTCAGCAAGGGGTCAAGTACTATGCAGGTATGGAAGAAACTGACGGGCAAAATGGGCATGCGCGAGCCGAGTCCCTAATAACCCCTTGACCCAATACACAAGACACAGTGACAATATAGGTATGAATATAAGCTATAGAAACCGATCAAATGAAGATGCTACCTACCTACAATCTGACATCTACATTACGCAATGCACACTCCTACTAATATTTAGCTCTCATCCAGTCCCACGAGATTTTTGGCTTTTGTCTGCAGTCATGGGGCAATCCTGTCACAGAAGCGGGACACCCAATGCCTTCGGGGCATTCAAATAAAGCATAATAGCGACTATTATTTCTTCTTTTGGAGATTTTTCTCCTCCAGCAGGCAAATAACTGAACAACCGACCAAAGTTCTCTTTTCTTATGAGCACAATAAGAATCAGGCCATTATGCTTTTAGCCGGAGTACCCTACTACGCGTTTTTTGAACAAAGTTGTTTTTCACCGGAAATATTTATTTTAAGCGCCGTCAAAATTAGCCGAAAAGCTCATCTACAATTTGATTTGATATACTCGTATGACACACTTCACTGACACCAATGGGCTACAAGGTTCCTGAACTCCTTCCTCGGGCCTTCCACACCACATGTTGATATATTACGCATTGTATTAATCAGGAAAATATACTGAAACATGTACCAATCGTTTTATGTACAATTCAAATTCAATAATGGGTTACATGGCAATTTTTGAAAACCTAATTTTTTTTTTAACGTGATTTAGTATGATGGTTAAAAAGTGGGTGACGTCATTTGTGATGCCGCGGGAGTGGGCACTTCTTGACTACGATTGGACAGTGACGTCATTTTCAGGTTACCCATGCCTGCTGGCGTTTTGGCTCTTGTAATCCACAACTAAAAACACCAACATTCATTTCTTTATCTTTTAATATTTACAATTTTTCATGAACTATTAATAACATATGCCGTCCAAACAGAATCAGGCTCACAGCACCAAAGCTGTTCCGATATATGATAAATTTGATAAAATTGATGACGGTATCAACAGCCAATAATCAAAGGAACTTCATTTTTGTTCCAGTATATTTATAATAACACAACACACAGCTCCAGATCAGACGGCTGGAGGGAAATAATTAAAAATAAGTTGATACTCTTCAACCGCACCAAAGCAATCAAAACATTCCATGATAAAGACCAATTAATAATGTTTCTGCGATCTGGGAAGGATGAGTCTGGGTATTTGCCTTGGAGGCGTCGCTCACAGGTTCTCATGGTGCACCCAGTACCGTACTCATTGCACCGGTCTGCCATCGAGTTAGGCTCGTAAATGACCATAATTCAGGTCGGGAATTCATTAGCCAATAGAAAAAAATAGCTGTCGAAAGCCGTCTGAAGGCGGCAGGTGCAAAGAGGGCATTTTGATTTTGGATTCAAAATAGAGTCATCTCAAATTTTAATAACGGTGATCTTTCCTAATTAATAAATTCACAATGGCCTCGATCAGACGATTCCGTCCAGCAAGACATTATTGTTAATGACGTCATAGGGCAAGATCCCTATATTCTTATAGTTCATAAATATGTATTCCCAATCACTTAAACTTTTGCTTTATTTTAGCTTATTTATCCGAGAACGAGAAGCCACACATCCACGAATTTAATTACTTTATCTAGAACAAACAATTAATAAGTTTTTTATTAAAACTTTTTATGCACACTAGACTTATTTAAACCCAAATAAACCTTGGAAAATTAACTTTGTCAAAGAAGCACAAATCATGCTTTATCTTCGGCATTGAATTTTGTTTCCCACTGTTACGATAGTTAGTGTTGTATATAACTATAACATATTGTACATAGATAGTTGGCAGGCTGCAAGTACCTAATTAAACTTACTCAACTATTTGTCTTGTTTTATCTTGCAATATATATATATTTTTTTAACGCCTTGGCACGACATCCCAATTTGGGGTTTGGCCTGAAGCCTAGTAGAGGATCCTCTCCCTTGACCATGATCTATATGGGGTGTTGTGGTCAGCAAAATGCCCATCTTGCAATATATTTATGTACATTAATTGAGCTTACCCTAATTAAAAAAATATTAATGGTATCCAAAATCAATGCAATATATTTTAAGCTTAAGAGGATATGGACCGAAGAAAATCAACCCTGCAAAAGGGAAATTCTTAATTTTTTTATTTACTGTACTATTTATTGCTTTAGTCTATTCCAGTTGTACCTGTAGAACATAGCATGAGGTATTTGGTATATAGCATTTCCCAGGTACTACAGTCTCTAGAAAGAGCAATCAATAACGCTTATGTGTTATGGAGCAAGAACCCACCTATCATATCGTTAACTCTACCTGATATACTGTATTCCAAACTCCTATCTATCATACACAGAAAATCAACAATTTTACGCTGATCCCATAAGTTTTGTGAGATTCAATGAGCAAGGAACTCATAAAGAAAAATAACCTAATAGGCGGCGAAGCCATACAAGAGAACAGCAATGGCAGCCAGGAAGAATGGATGGATCCAGTTTAAAAGACGACCCTCGATTTGCTCAATTCACTGCACCTAAAGGGCCAATTTTAGGGTCAGTACCGGATTCAAATGTCTCGGTCTAAGCCCCGGCATGAGCAATCCATTTTTCTTTACCTTGTTATTAGTTTCGATTAGTTGTAAGTGATAAGAACATTATGAGTTGGATGCATACTGCATGGGATTGCGTATGTATCAGAAAGGATGAAATCAAGAATAGGGATTAAGAGGAAATTGGACACCTCCCATATCCGTTTTTGGAATAAGGTCAAATGTATAATCCCTTAGAGAAGAAATGTTCCTATATATTTTGACATTCGGCCGTCACTGCCCTTTATTTTTTACAAACCCAGTTCAATAGTTGTGGCCAATTGGCATTAGACACATGTACATTATCATAAATATCATATTGACAATACTAGGGAACATTTCTTTAAGGAATTTGCCACTTTTTACAGCTCTTTGGTCAATATTTGATGTGAAATTTAACTTTTTTACACCTGTAAAGCTGTTTTCACTCCGATAGTCTCTAATCAGAAGAGTATTAAAAATAAAAATAAACTTCTGATCTCCGCAGCCCTCTTATTATGTGTTTACAGTATGTACGATTATTTTTATTCTAATGTGTTAAGTGTTTGGATGCACAGTATGTACATGGTCAAACAGTCTAAAATATCTAAATACAATGGTGACCTCAAAGAGGAGTTGTAGGCAAAGGTGGGTTGGGGGTTCCCAATGTCCATAAAAACTAAAAAGTTATAAGCTGCCCCATTCTACCATGATACTTGTCATTTCTACAAAAGTACCACGTAACATAGAAAGTGTCACACTCTTACCAACAATTTCCCCATTCTGATTCATGAGAGTTTTTGTTTACAGCAACTATATTAACATTTTCATAAAATGAGGTGGTCACATTAAATTGTGTGTGAAAATGGCGAGCATAAGCGATTATAGAAAAACGTTGTACGGCGGAGATTAGCAAAGGAAAGGACTTACATAAGCGGCCACGGAGCATAATGCACGAGAAGTTGCGGTAAATTTAGACCAGGTAACTCCCACGAAAGAGAGAGGTGCAATTGGGCGGTCTGAGCTTCAAAGTTCACAAGTAATGTAGATCATTCAAATCAATACGATTAAGTCCTGTGACCTTGTTCCAGCAAAATTATGTTTACCATCAATGAATTAAGAAAAAAAAATATTGAACATTGAAACAGAGCGGAGTTTTCTGACCTATCTTTTTCTATATTGTCCGAATAGGATTCATAGAACCCATACAAATACAATGAAGTGTATCATTGGCAAGAAATAATGCAGAAATTATCTCAATGAGAATGTTGTGCATTCTTGTAATATAAGAACGTCAACTTCATTCGAACACATTTTTAATGTCCAGTCGAAATAACCTCTTAAGTAACTATCTGACACATTCAAGATATCTGACAGATTCTGAGTTGCTGGCAGTTCTATGTTCATTTCCTAATGTGCTCCACTGCCCTTCTCTTCAACTTACCTAATTATGTTCGCTGGCCAATGGACAAAAAAATATGGATCTGTTGTTAGCAATCGTGCAATATATTGTACTACTATGTATGGCTGGCATGGCAATCCCTGAGAAGGAGAACTGGGTTCCTTGATTTGCGGTCGGATGGTGAGGAATACTAAATAAAACTTACCTGTGAATATAAAAAAAAGAAAGTTAACGTTATTACATCCTTTTTTAAATGCGTACAAAATAAACTTGTTAATTAAGTACTCTAGTGCTAGTATATTCTCCAATTGTTTTTTAATAAATTTATTCATAAACCCTTAATTTGAAGGAAAAATTCGCCCTTCAATGTTACCTCATAGTATTCTAGCTAGAGTATCGAGTTGGGACTAGCAAAAAATTAAAGGTAATATGATAAAAATTATTGATTTCTTAGTTAATTATTACATAGAGAAAAAATATATAGATGGATCAAGGAAAATAGGCTAGTTTTTGGTGATTAATGATTAATTAATTAATCTTGAATTGTAAAATTAATTATCCAAACTGTTTTAATTGATTACCCAATGTAATATTTATTCGATCGAAGAAACATTTGGATTGCTTACTTTGACATACGATTTGAGTCTGTATTTTGGTATTACCAGGCGGGTAAAATAAGCGTCTGCAGTTCAACAACAATGAAACGGCAAAAAGTGGTGACTGATATTTGCCTCATTGCCAGGAGAACATTGTTTCCAACAGAAGAACGGTTTTCCCACTACAAGCCAACCTATCACGGCATCCAAACCAGACTTAACCATGTCTGAATTTTTAATAGCTGCAACGGGCGTGTGATATCGCCACTCACCAGCAATATTGCCAAGCCGTGGTGGAGATTCCACACAGCCAATTTTGGGTTGGGCATGCAAGCATGCAAAAACCGTGAATCAAGTGCTCTATTGGCCCGAGTAAGGCCCCATAAAACGAGTTTCTTTTTAGTGGAAGCATTTGGAGAGCACGTTGATCATAATAACGACCGAGGAGGAGGAGGGAGGGCATGGTTTTAAGGAGGCAGTTAACCACCATCGGAAGGCCATCAATGTCCTTCTGCGTTGATTTACACCGCAGGAGGATGCTCTTAAGTATGCCTCCCACCAACATCATGTCTGGTCGAGCACTGGCTTTTGCTACAAAAGAAATGGTCTTCAAACTCGCAATACCGGTAGCCCTGCTATATAAAATAAAATAAAATAAAAACAGAAATTTACTAAGCATCTCAATAATAACAAAGTATCATTTAATAACTACTAGCATTGAATATATATATATAACACTATATGTATTACATATACTAAGTAAGGCCTTAAGGCGCCCATTCCGTTGACCGGCTAGGGCTATTTCCAATAACAGTGACGTGGTAGCAGACATTTAAGACTTAGGTTGCGTTTCCACCGATCTCGCATTGCAGAATGCAAATGACATTGACGGAAATTTTAATTTTCTTTTTATAGAAATCTATTAAAATGTTTGTACTTAACATATCCCATGACGCCATTTTTTAATTTTAGTTTGTTTGTGATTTTACTGTATGATCATTGATCAATTTTAACTATGGCATAGAGGAAAATAAACATTTTCGTCAATTCTGCAATGCGAGGTCGGTGGACACGCCACCTAAGTCTTGAATGTCTGCTACCACGTCGCCGTTTTTGTAAATAGCCCTAGCCGGTCGGTGGAATGGGCGCCTAAGGTCAACCACCCAATCAAACATCATAGCCAGCATCGAAAGATTTTGATTATACCTATGATCAAACATACAGTATGTTAAAGGGGTTTTTATATGATGGGCATTAACTTTGAATGAGTAATTTGGCCGTCATTGATTTATCGTCTGTGGAAAACTATTTGATTAACGAGGAATTAAAACGGGAGGAAAATACGTAGTGGTAAGCCAGGGTACCAAGTCAACAAAAATAAAACGCTTTTTCTCCTAAACGGTTGGATTATTTATTTTTTTGAACTGCTGATAACCAATTACTACTTCGCACCGGAAAGGACCAGTTGAGCAAAAAATCCCAGAAATTTTGTAAATTGGGTCCCAAAATGTCACAGAATTTCAAAAGCCAAGTTTAGCTTATGAGTAGAAAAAAATCAATCATTAAAAAAATCTTGTATGGCGAATAAAAAAGTGCCGGGCAATTACGCCAGGTCAACGTAGAGCTGCAAAAATAAAATATGGAATGGAGAGGTACCGTACGAAAAAAAATCACCTGCAATCGAATTCTGACAGCTACGGGGTTGCGTGTTGACGAAAAATATATTCAACCCCATAACCCCCCCCCCCTTAGTTACCATGTGCATGATTTGTTGGGGGAAATAAATGTCTCAATCGCACCAGCCGTTAACCACACTCATTATTCAACTGTTGGTTGGCTAAAATTACAGTGTAGTGTAGTGAGTAGTGCTCTATATTAGACAGGTATTGTCATCCGCCATGTTGTATCCATTATAAGTCTGGTGTATAAGCCAAGCATTGGGTGTTTACCTATTTATTTTCAGAAATTTATCGTTGTTTATTTATTTTTATTTAAAAAACGTGCTACCAATTAATTAGGGAAGTGTATAATAAAAAATTATTAAAACGTGTATTTGTTTTTTTCAATATTTTTCAATCTTTTACTTTTCTTACAATACTTACCATATAGGAAATATGGGATACAACATGGCAGATGACAATACCCGGGTATATAGTGCCTTAGTAGTGAGTACGAGATTCTGAAAATGCATCTAATCAGGCGCCAATTCCACCGACCGGCTAGGGCTAAATACAAAAACGGTGACGTGGTAGCAGACATTCAAGACATAGGCGGGGTTTCCACCGACCTCGCATTGCAGAATGCAAATGACATTGAAATGTTTGTTATCCTCTATTCCATAGTTAAAATTGATCAATGATCATACAGTAAAATAACAAACTAAAATTAAAAAATGGCGTCATGGGATATGTTAAGTACAAACATTTTAATAGATTTCTATAAAAAGAAAAATTAAAATTTCCGTCAATGTCATTTGCATTCTGCAATGCGAGGTCGGTGGGAACCCCGCCTAATCTTGAATGTCTGCTACCACGTCACCGTTTTTGTATTTAGCCCTAGCCGGTCGGTGGAATCGGCGCCTCAGCTATATATACAGCTCCTCAGATTCGCGCAAGGCAAGACATGATATAAGATAGCTTGTCTTGCCTTGCTACTTGCAAACTTACTGTGGGAAATACGCCAACCACTTCTTACTTTGCAAAAGAAGGGAATGAAGGGGAATCCTTAAACCATTTAAGCCGTACTTAAGTACTTAAGCCGTCAACGTATGGATGTCCTCCGAGACGCTAGAACAAGGCATGGAGTCGAAAACGTTTGGACTATTGATGGCACCATTGTAATTCTAATAGCCAACACGAAACACCGAGTAACCACTTTCCAAGGCTTAGAGGAAGTTACACGTATCGAAGGGGAAAAAGCAAAGATGCCTACAGAGCCACCAAGGGTTATAAACACAAGAAGCACCACCAAACAGGTTGCATATAATATAGTAAAATAAATTTATAAGTCTTAATATCGTATAACGCGAGCTCGCTATTTACCAACCTACAGACAGTGGATTTGAACTGATCAGGCTACCACAAGTTGATTTCTGATCTCTGCTGTTTAGCTCATCACTATGTACAGCCTCGTATGTTCTCATTTTGGTCATGACTTTAGGATTAGTTTCTTATAATATTTGCATGAAAATAAGCCTTACATGTACCTACCTACGTAGACTGCACTGCTGGTAGACCAATGATTTTTCACGTATCTATCTATTTTATTTCAACTCTTAGTTAGTGCAATGTAACGAAATTGTGGGTTATGTAAATTAGGCTATCTACCAAGTAAGAAAGTATAAAGCATAAAACTTTTGATAAATTTTATTATTATTATTTAATAAGCTTATTTAATATGCTTTGTTTCTCAAACTAGTTATAGGCTACATAAATGTATGATAGACCAACAAATAATAGCTCGTAATATCCATATTAGTCTCTTGAGCTGTATGTATTTAATTTAATCTCAACGGAATGGCGTAGGTAATGGAAGGAGACTACCAATGAGCAGAACGTTCCTAAGTTTAGTCGACAATGAAGATACTAAAGAAACCAATGTATGCAGAAATAACTTTGATATCAATTTCTTCAGTAATAGACATTTAAAAATTATACAAATGAATATTAGAAGCATAGGAGCTAACTTCGACGAATTTTTGCTAATTCCAAACGGCACTGGCATTCTCTTTGATATTATAATTTTAACTGAAACATGGCACTCCCAAATAAATACGAAAAGAAATTTTACTATACCAAATTATCAGACTTATCTTTACTCAAGTGAAATAAATAAATGTGACGGAATTGCGATCTTCACGCGGGCTAGCCTCTCGGCTACCTGCTCACCGGCCGGAATACCCGGTAGTAGTGCGGCTCACATCTCATTTAAATTCTCTAACGAACTCCAAAATATTCTGGCGATATACAGACCTCCACCCACGAACGTTGCTACATTTATCTCCGGCTTAGCGACTTTTCTATCTGGCTTCCAAAATAATGATATGATCCACTTGGCAGGGGATGTAAATATTAACATACTCGACACAGACCTCGATAACGTTACTTTAGAATACCTGAATTTACTGTCGTCCAGAGGCTTTTACTCGGTTATCAACTGCTACACTAGAGTAGACGGAACTATTATGTCCTGCATAGACCACATCTTTACCAAACAAACCAATCATAGCTCGGGACATATACTACAATCTAATATTACAGACCACTATATCACAGCTCTCTCAATACTACATAACAACTCGCAACCAGTGTACGAAAAAAGGAACAAACTCGTAGAAGTAATAGACCATAATAGGCTTAGTGAACTTTTAAAAAACGAGTCATGGGCGGCAGTTCTGGAAGAAACAGATACAGATAAATGCGCTCAAAGTTTTCAAAATACCCTCAACAGCAACATAGGTGCCAGCAAGAAACAAATAAAAATTTCTAATCGCGTAATAAAATTAAAACCGTGGATGAATAATGATCTACTAATACTAATAAGGCAACGTGACAAACTAAAACTAAAACTAAATTGTCAGCAAACTAACGTAGCCCTGAGGCAAGACTATAAAAAGAATAATAATAGGGTGAAACGCGAAATAATTAAAACAAAAAACTGTTATTACAAAGGAAAACTACAAGAACATAAAAACAACTTAAAGAAAACTTGGGAAACTATTAACGAAATAACTGATAACACGAAGATACATCACGAGATCACAGAAATTACTGATAGTAGGGGTCACTCAATAAATAACAGTAACCTAAAGGAGATGTGCGATACTTTCAATTACTACTTTTCCACTGTGGGTGAAAGACTTGCTGCAAATTTACCATTAGCACAAGCTTACCAAGATGGGGCAAATAACAATCCAACATCCATATTCTTAACTCCTATTGATGAAACAGAGACAATGAAATATATTTCCCAGTTAAAGTCTAAATCATCTTCAGGTCCTGACAAAATCTCTAGTTCCTTTCTTAAGAAGCATGCGGAACACTTACTTGAACCTCTCACCCATCTCATAAACCTCTCATTAACAAATGCGGTGTTCCCTAAAGTACTTAAAATTGCTGAAGTCATACCTGTTCATAAAAAAGGCCCAAAGACTGTCATGTCTAACTATAGACCGATATCACTTACGAGTACCATTGCTAAACTTATTGAGAAAACTATCAAATCAAGACTGACCAACTTCTTAGAAACAACAAACTACCTATCAAACAACCAATACGGATTCAGAAATGGACGTAGTACTCAAGACGCGATTGCAAAACTTTCATCCCTACTATATAAGGATCTTGACGACGTATGCATATTCATAGACCTTGAAAAAGCTTTTGACACAGTGTCCCATGAGTTATTGCTTAAAAAACTTAATCGTGCCGGAATTAGAGGCCACGCTAACAACCTAATAAGATCTTTTTTAACAGACAGGCAACAATTCGTACGACTTTCCAAAACTAATAACGGTTATCAAACGTCTTCCCTAAGTTGCACAACAACTGTGACATGCGGGATCCCTCAGGGTACAGTCCTGGGTCCTCTGTTATTCTTGATTTTTATAAATATTATATTATGAATCTGGATGGTACTCTGCTGGGTTTCGCTGATGATACAACTCTATACTTTTCAGGCAAAACCTGGGACGACACGCATACTAAAGCAGGAAATGGAATTAAGAGAGTTAAAAAATGGCTAGCTAACAATCAGCTTACTCTTAATACCTCTAAGACGGAATACATCACATTCAGCCTTACCGCAACGGGCCAACCTGCAAGATCATCCATAAAGTTACATGAAAGACTATGCGACCCTAACGTCCCCGATTGCACATGTCATGTTATAAAAAGAGTAGATAACTACAAATACCTAGGGGTGACAATAGACAAACATTTGAAATGGGCTGAACACATTGCACTTACAGCTAAACGGGTACGGAAGACAATATACAAATTTAAATTACTCAGACAAATACTTGACATTAATTTACTGAGGCAAGTTTATCTCTCGCTAGTCAACTCTATAGCATCCTACAGTTTATTGGCTTGGGGAGGTGCCCACCAAACTCATCTAGAACCTGTAGAAATCTCTATAAGACATGTCATTAGAGTCAGTTTGAGAAAACATTACCTGTACCCATCCCTAACACTGTACAACGAATTCAAGGTACCATCGATAAAATCATCTTACTGCTTCCAATTATTAACATATAGATAACAGCAAAATCTGTCGCTCCAGGGACAAAGTGAATTCATCCAACATAACCGGATTACCCGCCTGCGTGAGAGTCGCAATCTCCAAATACCTACTTTTAAAACAGTCTCGTACAAACATTCCCACTTATATTTAGGGATTTTAGCTTTTAACGCACTACCAACTGATCTTAAAACATTAATGCCAGATAAGAAGTGCCATAAAACAATTAAGCAATTTCTGCATAGTAATCCACAGTTTATAAACATAATATATCCGGGAGAATAGCTTAACGAAGAGAATGCCAATTTGCCAAATAATGTATAATGTACCGCATACCTAGTTTTATTATTTAATTATTATTCTATAATTAATATTAACATCTTATAATACTAACCTAGCAACTATAAGACAGAACCCATCACGGGCCACATGGCCTATAGGGTTCATTTTCTAATATGTATATTTTGTATTGTATTCTTAATTTTGAATATATTGATTGATTGATTGATTGATTCTTTTGTCGATAATGAATTTAGGTTTTACTATAATATGTCAGAATTAATTTCGATTCTACTATAATACAACAATGGAAACACACTTTATATAAATACAGTGAGTGATATTATACGGTACTCAATATTCATTGCTAGGCGTTGCCATACAGTACATGCCAAATGTTAAATCCACTTTCCAGGGCAGCATTAGACACATATTTTGCCCGCTGCTGTAGCTTATAGGTTGCATTATACGCATGGAAATGTGCTTTCCGTAGAGTGACTCCGATCATCCATCGGATAATAATTCACCACGAGGTTCGCAAGGAAAGGCAAGATCTTGTGCGAAACACTACTCATAATAAAAAATATAAAAAACAGGTCGCCTTAAAGAAATGGCCAGGACCTGCGTAAAACTCAACGGCTATGTCCACACTTGTTCGACTTGCGTTTCAACTTCCAATGGGAGACACTATTACAATAAAGAAAAATCGCAGTAAGTTTACTGAGGCAGTGCACGTGTTATGCGAACAACAGTCAGCTTACAAATGATACATATGAAAGCTCGCATCGCATACATCATTTGTAATATGACTGTTCTTCGCAAAACACTTGCACAGTATGCCTCAGTCAACATGACGTGATTTTTCCGCTGTGCGTAGTTTACCTGCAATGCATTGTGACTTAATGAGATTTCACATGAAGCTTCAATTGTTGTCCCTCATTGGCTTCCACAACTTAAACGTATAAGTCATGGCCGTGCCCAGGGGGGTGGTCCATGGGGTCCGTGCCCCCCCCTCGAAATAAATTTTTGTATGTAAACCTGTATGGTTTGAAGAATTTATCCATGAATTCATTAATAAATTACGTTAAAAAAAAATTTGGACCCCCCCCCAAAAAAAAAAACAAAGCCTGGGCACAGCCTTGGTAAAAGTACAGCCATATATGATCTACCATAAAGTAGAAGTAATGCCCCTACATTTCACTTCGTAGTATGTAGCCGGTACTACATTTTTGAAGGCATGGACCTAACAGTGTTGAGTTTGTTACGGCTGCCCGCTGCATATTATGTATTAAAATGTAGAGGAGCATTTCTTATATTTTATGGCATCTTTTTCATCATTCATGATTTTTCTTTCAATAATTCATATATAAATAGAAATTCGACAAAAACATTCAGGGGGTGGGGAGTTGTCCAATCTGCTCTAATGTGTGGACATAGCCAATCAGTTGCCACTTGTCAGCCTACCTTGGGGCAAAATAAACATACGGCAATAAGGGTAAAGCGTAAACGTATAATAGATCTAGCAGCGTCCTATCCTAAAATGTAGACGGGGACGATCGCCGCCATCATGGAGACTTCACACGGCTGCTCCGATTTTGTTCATTTGAAGCGGTACACTGCCGCTGGGCACCGTTATACCTTTCTTGTATAGCATATTCATTAATGGTGGGTACACAAAAAATATATATTTTGTAATGACGTGCAATTATCATAATTTGGTAACTTTGGAAGTTTCTATCGGATAACCTCGAATTCTTAATTAGCTAGGTTCTAGTCACAAATGGAAGAATGTAGTCGGTACAATATTATAGGTTAATCTTCGCTAAATTATTTTATGAAAATGAGAAATTGCTAGAAAAACATAAGTAACTTAAATTACATTTGAAAATTAGGTGAGAACAGTAGTAATATTAACAAAAAATTGGAACATATTACTGTATATACTATATGCTGGCCCTTTCATTTTCCATTTAAATCATCACAAATATTAGCACAAGTCCAGAATTAAGTTACTTTGAATTCTGAATTCCCTGCACGATAGTATAGAGCGCTTTATTTGCTATAGGACCAAGTATGCTAATTGCTACAGCCATAAACTTCTGCGATCAATTGGTTAATGTTTATTTTACTACGTAAAGCTTGCCCCACAAATCAAATTCGATTACACTGTTTAGCACTATACTTTAAGCAGCCCCGGTATGACAGTAATCAGTAAGTGGTATCAATATAAAGATAATGCACTCTATATAATTATAGGATGCGTGTTCGGGGGGGGGGGGGGGGGAACTATTTTAAATTACCTTCCTCTTTAGTCTACGCCCAGCACCCTCGGTATTTCTGCCACATGTGTGTTAGTATTTTAAGAGCTCCTTTCTCATAGACCAATGCTTGTATGTAGAAGACATGATGTGGAACTAGGCAGCCGATGTTCTTCTCATGATTGTCAGAGCAGATACAGTACTAAAACCACTACCTACAACTGGTACCTATATTGCTTTAGGCAATTTTTAAATATTTTTTTTGGTAATTTATTTATTTGTTATTGTGTTCTTGTTTGTAGAACGCATATTGTTTTCATTTTAATTAATCAATACAGAGATATTCTATTATATTGTATATTCTAAAAAACCTCATAGTCACCTTCAAAAGATTTTTGACGTTGACGCGTGTTCTGGGCGTGTCGAGGGGAATACCCGTACACCGGTGTGCGGTGCCAGACTCAGAAATCTTCTGAAATTGACTCTGTGGTTTTCCAACTACCCATTTGCTACAATGACAAAAGACGTCCGCAACTCGGGCGTGCCGAAACGTCCGTGTGTACCAGATCTTAGCCACTATTACAACACATCAATAGCCGAAATATCGTACGTGCGCAACCAGGACCAGGGACGGATCCTTGGGGCGCCCTACCCCCCCCCCCGAGAGAAATAGCTTTATACTATATACTATATAGAATGGACTTTTGAAGGAAATTAAGAAAAATTATTACTCAAGTAAGGGAAACGCGATATTTTTCAGCCCCCCCCCCCCGAAAACTTTTTCTGAAACCGTCCCTGTGCGCAACTACCGAGTAGGACAAAAATACGAACATACACACTACACACCATCTTCGTTGCACTTCCACTCATCCATTTCATGCATATTAAAAATACAAAGCAACAAGGACCAAAAAAGTTGAACTCAGCATCTTATATCTTTATAAAGACACATGACACTTAACTCACGAGCAACCAAAAAAGCCCCTTCAACGGATTCCCTTAACGATGAGACCATCCGTGGAAACATCATTAATTTCCCAAAAGACCCCCCCCCCCCTCTCTACTCACATCCTCTACAGAATTTTAGAGAGGACAAACGATGCTGATAGAAACCCCCCAGTACCAACCTTAGTAATTAAGATACACAAGACAAGAGCCCATGAAGACGTCTAAGAGACTACAAAAGAGGGGGTTATTTTTCGAGAACTATAGACTAATCAAAAATGTCGTGTCCTTGTTCCTAACCGAGATGAGTAGAAAGCCTTTGATATTAAAGTAAAGAGCCCAAGGAAGCTTTTGACTTGGAATGATGAAGCATCCCAGTAAAGTAGAGAGGTATTCTCCGTCTCTTTTACAAAAAAAGTCTCTAAAAAAGCTCGGAGACACAGGAAGGGATAAGGACAATGCTCCAGCTTCCAGTATGCCAGAATTATTGTTGTGAATGTACCTTTCAAACAAATCCACAGGAGGCGAAGCATAGCCTACATTATATGATAACCAATGCGACGGCGTTTGTCCGGGGTTGAATAAGTAGTGCGCCCCCCCCCCCCCCGTTTCATACTTTTCCAACCCACTGTATCACATATTCCCTCTCCAATCACATTGCAATAATTGCATGGAAAGACGAGTGGCGGAATGAGGTAGTTGCAGCGGTAAAGGTTCATAACGTACTTTTGAGTCAGCTTGTGCAAAGTAATAACCTAAAATAACTACTTACGCACATGCTATATATCATAGAAAACTCTGATTGCTATGCGATGCGATTTGTTTTATCTTAACTTGGGATTAAAAATATAAGGTAATTTTCGAATGGTACGTGATATTCAAGATTGTTTTGTTTTCATTTTTAATCCTAAGAATAAGTTAATACTAAACGGTATAGTAGGCCCGCGGATCTCTGTAAAATACTGGTTTCCTTTTCAGCAGGCTGATCATGACGATTTTAATCCCGGGAGTAATATAATACAATGTCACGTGATGGTATTAATTCAATTGTTTAAAATAAAAGACAAGCAAATTTCAGATTTTTTTAAATTTTGATGTTAGTAATCGTTGCAAGCGCGGAAAATTCAAATTGCGTCTATTAAAAAAATTGAATGATCTCCAGCTATATTTTTGGTGAGTTTCTTCATTTTTTCTGCCTTAGATTTAGACAAGTTATTTATAATCCTTAATATTAATTCAAAATACTAAAACTTGTTTATTTCTAGGGCGATATGTGTTTATATTTGGTATTTTTATTTGCTACAGCAGCGTCGCGTCAGTTCAGTTCTTTAGTATTGCCAGCATCACAATTTAAAAATTCTGAAATTTGCTTTTCATTTATTTTAAACAATTGAATTAATCTCATCACGTGACATGGTATTATATTACCCCCGGGATTAAAATCGCCATGATCAGCCTGCAGACGTACAAAAAAATCGCAGCCAGCAGGATTCGAACCTGCGCTCCCAGAGGGAATCTGATTTCGAGTCAGACGCCTTAACCACTCGGCCATGACTGCTGTTGATAAGAACATACGAGAGAGCCATATTAGTATGCTTTGATTTCTTCTAACAAGGAATAAAAAGTCGCAGTCGGCAGGATTCGAACCTACGCTCCCAGAGGGAATCTGATTTCAAGTCAGACGCCTTAACCACTCGGCCACGACTGCCCACAGCTAATTACTCATTGTGGGCCCTACTTATTCGTAGTCGGTACATATACTGGAACTGTACACAGTACTGATAGTACCAGTGTAGGTCATCACAAAGTAAAGAGTGATTTGGTTAAAACAGGCTTATGTGGAGCTAATGCCTGTGTGCACATAACGTTATCAAATATGAACAAACAATGATTAACCATGCCGCAGTCTAGTCAACCGCTACACAATGTGCTACCATATTTTGTTTATGGTCAACTTGACCGATAAGAGAAAAAAAAATTATATTGACAATGGGCCAATTTTGGGCCGTCCGGCCCACTCTAATAAATATCCCCTCCTGTAATAAATGTTAATAAATAGTTTTTGACCATGTTCATGGGAAAAATGTTTTTTTTCTCATTCGTTCGGGCATCCCGATTATAGAATCTGCTTTACTGCCTGAATCGGGGTGTCGCAATATTCTATCAAGTAAATCAGAATTAAGTTTTAATAGGGCAGTTTTAAGAAAACACACTTATGGTTTTCTAAGCATAGACGAACGTTCGGCAGTTTAAGACTATCATAGTACAACACTTTAATTTGCTAAAAAAAAAAAAAGTGACAAACCAGATTAATAAATCTGTCGTACCCTTGAGGGTTTTAAGGGGCCACATGACAACGCAAGATGACTGAGAAAGGCAACAGTTGATAGCAATTGAATTCGTCCAAATTATCAGATCGGGCCATCTCAAAAACGTTCTTTGGTTCAAGGTACTTGACATCCTCACCAAACTCAGGTACAATGGTCGCATAAAACCAGTTGGAAATAAAAATGTTTTTAGTCAGTTACAAATTATACTTTTTTTTTTTCTTTTCCTTGCCCAGTATCCCCTGGAAAAGGAGCATATATTTACAAAATACAATAGACATAATGATACCATACCTCATCCCCAAGCTAAAGCTTGATTGGGACAAAGGACTTATACAGTGCTGCTAAAACAAGATATAATCATAATAATAACAATAATCGTCTTTATTGAGAAAAAACAACAACAATGCGGTCGCAGCGAATATTACAGCCGAATGCCCTCTCTTAAAACTGCTTAAAATAGTATGATAATAGACTGTAAGTAATATTCTCATTCACATACATTCAAAATCATTCATACAGTCATTCCAGCTCATTCATTCACACTCACAGTCAGGGGCTTCACGACACACACGAGTATTGACCGCGATTTTTGGAAAACTGCTGTCTCTGTATATAAAGCAAATTCGACCACTGACCATGCGAAAGTCCATTGACCATGCGAAAGTTGACTTCTACTTGCTTAAATATTAAATGAATTCAGCCACACAATCGTCATTTGGTTAGGCGTATAAGCACCTAAGGGTATAACGCCAAACGTAATAGGACCACTAATTCAGCCAATTGGGAGCCGATTTTAATTTCCAGTTAAATTAAACAACAAATTTCATTGCCTCCATTGAGGAGATACAACACCTCCTAAGTACAGTATTAGTCTATTTATTAGAGAGCATACAAACATCAAATATCACTTATCAAAATATAGAGGAGTATTTTGCCTAAGGGATGTGTCATTATTGTTAGCTCTACAATGGGTATTTCCAGTGAAATTTGTTTTTGTAAAAAACCCGGATAAGGGGAGTGACCGATTTGCTATTAATGAGGTTCATTTGTGACGTCATTTTGTAGATGGCAGCACCAGTTGCAATGATATCAAAGCGTTGATTTTTCCATAAGCCTCAATACTATTTTAAAATTATTTTTAATTACGTATTAATTTTAAGTGATATTTTTCTATAAATCATGGAGAATATATATATATTAAATTATATGCAATGAAAAAAGGTCCAGGCATAGTAAAAATATTATAAAAAATATTAAAATAATTAATTAGATGCTAAGAGCTTAGTTTTCACATGCAAACGGCGGCCATTTTGAATAATATGAATATCGGTTTGTCGTTAGCGAACCTAGTGACCAAAACTGTCCCTACAGAACCTCATACTGCAGCGACATAAAAGCAGCACTATAATGACATAGCATACCTTTCGCAATATCTCCATCAAATCTAAATGACACTACCATTTAAGTCCCAGCCAGAACAAAACCTCTTCTAACACCTTATCCTTGGACCAATAGTTTTTCCACAAGACAAAAGCAAAAGACCTTAACCCAATTGAAGAACTTAACCTGATACATATCGCATTCAGGGAAGCAATATTCACTTCTGTTTGATCATACAACGAACCAACAAAGACCGCTATCTTGAGTTGGATTGTACGTAGTTTCTCAAACAAACCATGGATAAAATATTTTCTTGCTATGGCACTGTAAAGGGGGAAAAAATGCAATTTTGAATAGATTTCGTACACAAATATCCCCTCTTTGTTAAGGCAAATGAAAGAGAATTCATAACTATTTCTTCTCTCAATAACAAATCAAGGTAGAGGGCGCAGAATGGGTATTGCTATTGCTGACCTTGCTCCAGCTATTCTATATCGGTTATTGATAGAGATTTGAAGCTGGATAGGAATCAAAGTCCGGTGACAGCCGACTATGGAGAGTAATAGTTTTTATGGTGCAGAGCAGGCCGGAGGGGACCAGGCGTAGGTCAAGTAGAGAATTAAGATACTGATGATAAGGGAGCGGTTGAACACCTTGTGCAACCCCGATACTCAAGCAGGTACCTAGAAGAAGGTATTTCGCCCTGAGAAATGTCATTCTGATAAATGAACGGACATTATTATACTATAATTAGCTGGGTTTGAAATCAATCTCTACATGCATTTACAAAACTTCACTGTTAACTATTGTTTGATTTACTTCTTATAATATAATATAGTGAAAAAAAATACAAAAAACGGTTAGACAGAGAGGTTAGAGGTTATGATTTTTTTTTTTTTTTTTTTTGACTTACCGCAGGACTAATCCGTGTGCGGTTTATGCATTTTCTCCTCATGTTAGTGTATTCTGTTATAATGTTATATGGAGATATTCTGTGTGTTACGGTATTTATTTGTTGCCTATCTTATGTATCTATGTTATGTTTTACCCATGGGTTTAGTTGTTTTTTGAATGCTCTCATGTTTTCGATTGCTTTTAAATTGATGTTTAATCTGTTGTAATGTTTGATTCCCACGTATTGCGTTTGGTGTTGTATTAGTGTGGTTCTTGCACGTTGCTGTTCAAGTGGGCGTGTCTGTTGCCTTCTAACCTAACCTACTGCCTAATTTATTCCCCAAAAATATTTAATGTGTAATAATGCGAAGAGCCCATCAGTATAGATAGGTGATGATGATATCTCCGGAAACCCAGCTTGAAGTATTAACTTGGGGTTCAGAAATCAATAAAAACTGACTCGTGAACGTGGACCAGTTGGGACCTAGTTGCGGTAATACAGAAAAAAAAGACCTCACAACAACTCCAAGAATGTTTTTAAGATTTTTTAAATAATTTATACTTAGTTCAAGATTTAATAGACAATCAGTGTGTTGGATGGGGGGGGGGGGGGGGGAGGAGGAGGAGAGAGAGTCTTACAAGTGTAAAAATCAAATATCGCATGAAATATCAATCATAGAGAATTAAAAATGTCAGGACAAGCAGAAGACATTTTTCTGCGCATTTTAACATGATAATATGTCCCTCTTTCTACCACGGAATGGCCACAAATTATTGAATTTGACTTGTACAAAAAACGATTGGTGTGGTATTCCCGAGGAAGGAGGTCAAGAACTGTAGCCAATTGATCGTGCTAATGAAGGCAACGTTTCATATCGAAATGAGGATATTTTTGACTGCACTACGATCGATATTACCTGTGAATCTCGACCTTGTACAAAAATTGCATAGTGGGGTATTCAGATTTGCACTTAAATCTTCTTCTTCTGGCTCTACAGCCCTTGATGAGAATAGGGGGACAGAAGAATCCGGGCTAATAGGCCGTGGTCGATTTGAATGTAGGCTTCCAAACGTTTCGTCAACAACTGCAGTCGACATCTTCAGTGGCACTACGTACACGCCAACGAACCAATCAGAAACGAGAGCGCCTGCGCACCGATCCATACCTGCACCAGTCTGTCAGTCAGTTGCTACGGTACCTCCGCGATACAACCTTAGAAGTGTACGTAGTGCCGCTGAAGATGTCGACCGCAGTTGTTGACGAAACGTTTGGAAGCCAACTTTCAAATCTACCACGGCCTATTAGCCCGAATTCTTCTGTCCCCTTATTAGACTCCGGCCGTGAAAGCCTTCGTTATTATACATGATGAGAATGTACTGGAATTACATTACATGATACTTACAACAATACAGTTCAAGCGAACCAGGAACGAAAATAAGCTTACCTCCGTTGCTCAAAAATTGAAATGAGACTTTCTAGGCATACTACCCTGATGAGCACTGCAGACTCAAAAGAAACTCCATTGCAATACTCATGTGGACATTATTATATAACTTAGAACGAAAAACAACTGACAGCGAACGTTTTTCTCGACAACAGATTGCCATTGTTTGGATGAAGAACTGTGAGATAGCACGGCATTAAACAAGAATCGGACCGTGAGATCCGGGGCCGGGGCTTATACATCCATTAAGTATTTAAACAATTCCACCGGCTAAGTGTTACTTGAGTTTTAATCAAATAGACTTTCAATCTTTTAATTAATTTGCAAATGAAGCGCTTGCATCAGAGCCGTGGGCATATCCTTCAACAGGCAAATGCAGTTCATGAGAATGTTCTGCATGGATTGCGCAAAGTAACTGGGAGGTCCCAGTCGATATATCCTAAGAAAAATTGAATTTTAAAATTTGTACTTGCATGCGAGACATTAGTTTTATTTATTAAAGTGATCATATCAATAAGGCGGTTATTCCACCGACATCAATAGTGATAGTAATGGTGGTATTGACGTGGTAGCAGACATTAAAGACAGTCTAACAATGTCTGCTACCACGTCAATATCACCGACACTATCACTATTGACGTCGGTGGCATAACAGCCTAATGAATAGTATACACCAATCTGAACGAGTCAAAATAGGGGGGGGCCCCTTGATGGTGAACTCAATCAATAGGCAAATCAATGTAGCTTCGACCCACTAACCAGCAAGGCGGCAGAGACTGAGGTCCTATATAGTGCTTTAACGGCCATTTACATTTAGATAGAAGCCCTAAGGTGACGGTGAGACATATAAAGACGAAGGCGGGGAGAAAGGGGGGAAGACAAGGGAAACTCTCCCTAAAAGGGGCTTAAATAAACGACGAAACAACGTGGCAACCCTGGCTCCTTTCACTATTTCTTCTTCCCTCAAAGGCAATTCAATTTTGAACGCCTCAAAGACTATTACTGAACTCTGTTGACATTTTCGTACAGGTTACTCTATAGATCCATTTGTCTCAGGAAATGTAACAGAAGAAAATTTTCAAAGTCTTGGAAGCGGAACAGTTCCATCAGGGCTGCCTTTGAAAGATGAGACTGTTGCGAAATCGGTTTATTTCTCCTCCTACCGTATATATTCTCGGAATTTATCGTTAAGGAAGAATCGATAGCTTAGGTATTCAAAATAAGTGGTCCCTAATATGCCCCCCCATTTAAATAGCTCATACCAATGTAGATTGAGTCCTCGGGCAAGCCTAGTTAATACGAAACATGTCTAACGTAGGAAACCAGGCATGTAGGCCTAAGATGTAAACTTTCAATATTTTCAGTGTATTTCCCTATAGTTAATCGGCACCATTTTAATCCAATCATTGAGTAGCACTTGCAACGTAATATTATGTAAATCGTAAATTTTGAGTATCGGATTTTGGGGCGCCAATTTTCTACGCTCCCCTCTTAAAAGCAAGAACTCAACGACGGTCTTATTCTGCATTATTTTCTGAAGCATTCTTAATGGGTATGCATCGTTGGCTGCAGCTCGTTATCAAGCAGATCATTAGTCTACTTTATTCAATCACAAGAACAATAGACAGCCAAGAATGTTGGGAACAGCTAGTAGAAAATCATAGAGAAACCATAAAAAAGTCTTCTATGTCTATACGTGTTTTTAAGGACTGTACCCAATCTCAAAGTCAAAACTGTCATTAGTCCGGCCCGTTTTGGCTAATAGTAGTAAAAACAAAGAAAAAGCAACAAGCAGGACCCAGAGGAGCCTCGTTGACAGATCAACAAACTCATAACATAGAATTTCAAGGTTGAACTGGTACCGTAAAAGGAGGTGAGAACAAGGAGCAGCCTGAGGACTCAGATAAATACGGTAAGACACTCCACAGGAAATTAAGGGTCTATGCAGGGCAAAGCTTGCAGTTAATCAGAGCACAGACTCTAATTCATGGACAGGTCGGTAGAACGAGACAATCCAAATATAATGGAATTCTTGTCAGGACAAACGTAATGGATCGGTTAACAAACGACGGGCTTTATTTTTAATGAAGGCTCGTAACCTACGAGTAAACTAACTGGTAGATTAAATCTTAGCGGCAGTATGGTTATGATTATGTATTTGTGTATCACAACCAGGAAATTGGCGGTTTATCGAACTTTATTACAATAAAATAAATAAATAAGGACTTTTTATTGTTTCTATTACGAAGCCAACCTAGCGGAGTTAGGGCTATAAAGCTCTCTCTTACACTCAACTAGGAAGGCCCAATATGTGCACAAATGCAGTAGTACCATGAATGGAATGCATCAGCAAAAGTAAGAAAGAAAAAAAAAACTAGCAAAGCTCTATGCTGCTGCCTATCATTCCTCTTAGATGCTGGTGACATGATCAATGTTACAGAGCTTCAGTGTTCTGCAACAGTTTGCACTCACACTAGTCAAAAACACTGCTGAAACATTTCAAGAGCTCCTTTAACCGAAAATGTAGTCGTAGTTTCTTCCCAGGACAAAAGATATAAAAAAAAAAAATACCTCTAAGCACCCAGCCAAAAGACAAAGAGGTTTTTCGTCTGGAGGTTGAATGAACGTTGAAGCCTGTCTCATATCGATTGCTCACAACGTTAACTTTAGCTGAGGAGTGTTCCACGACACAAGGGCTTCATTACAGATCCCACTTCATGGCGACGGAGCAGCACAAACGCCCCCTTTAAAGGTTTTATGAATACAGTATTTTCCACATAAAAAAACAAGGACCCAAGCGAATAATTGACACATAATTTTAGATAGGTACCTGATTTCAGATACAAGATTTTAGGTACTTGGATCCAGTTTGGATTAGACTTCACGTAGCTTTTTTCCTTGATTTAAAAAAAAAAATTATGTAAGCTAGTAGCACACTAGCATCTGACTTAATATTCAGGTCTGAGTCTGTAACGACGTAATAATAATAAATAATGTCTAACAAATTCTTCCCCATATGTCTGGCAACGGAAGCTATTGGATGGATGTCGAAAGAGCCTACTAACGGCGTTCTTAAAAATGTTTGTTTTGTTGTTACTCATTCCATGTAAATTTAAATTCCAATAGTGGGTCAAAAATTCCATTTCATCACTTCAATAACAATCCTTTCTACTTTCAGTTAAGGTTTAGTATCGTAGAAATCAGAAAATAAAAAATTAAAAGCAACTATTTCGGCCAGAACTTACCGAAAATCTCCTGTCGGGGCTAGCAGGCCCATGGGACGGTCGGCGACCTGCAAAAAAGAATACGAAACATTATTCTAAAAATTCAAAGCATTACGAAAGTCAAAATAAGAAGGGCAGAAACAACATTCAATCACATCAATAATAACGTCTTGGCAAAAAATAAAATAAAAAAGGTCGCAGTCGGTAGGATTCGAACCTACGCTCCCAGAGGGAATCTGATTTCTAGTCAGACGCCTTAACCACTCGGCCACGACTGCTTCTGTCACAGCCAGTCATACTGGGCTTACTTGAGTTGGGAGTAGCGTGCGAATCAACGGGACCTTCCCAGCCGAGCCGAGTTATACAAACGCAGTCGTCATACACTCAACACAATCGAGCCCTTTCTCAACTATTACTATTACAGTATTATATTATACTATTATATAAAATAGTAACTTTCAATTTTATTTTATTTTTAATTCATGTTTTGTCATTTATTATAATAAAAATATCAACTGATTATTTCACACACATAGGCCGCTGCCGCTACTGCACGCCGTACTATCGTTCAGATACATGCAGTACAATGCAGCAAATAATAACATTATTATAATAAATATATAAATAATGCTTTCCAATTCATACGTAGTATAAGGAAAGCTTTGCGATGGTCAACATTTTCGATTCCGAGATTTCAACGGATTTACACGTTTTGAGGTCCTAGGAGCCAAAAAAGTGGTTTTTAAGAAATGTCTGTCTGTCGCTCAGTCTGTTCATCGATTTCCGGGCAAACTACACCGTGGATTTGATCAAATGCATTGCGTGCCCTGCCATTATTGCTGTGTGGTAATGTGTTGGTCTGACCTATCTAGAATTTACGTCACCTCCAGTGACGTCAGGTGGACGACGCCCCCCCCCCCCCCAAATATCTGAAATTTAACCATAGGAAAATTATTTACCAGGAAATTAATCATTTTCTCTCTCTACTAATTGCTAAATTATGAGATAGAGAAAATGAGTAATTTTATGGCAAATATTTTTCCTATGGTTAAATTTCCAATATCTCGGGGGGGGGGGGGGCGGTTGTCCACCTGACGTCACTGGAAGTGAGGTAAATTCTCGATAGGTCAAACAAACACATTAATTACCACACAGCAATAATGGCAGGGCATGCAATGCATTTGAGCGCGAATTTTCTATCATTTTTTTCAAAAAATAATTTTTTGGGCAAAACCAAATATTTTTTTGGGAAAGCAACCTATCCGGTTACGTTACTCAATTTAACACCTAAAACATGCTTGAAGGTAGAAATCATCGATAGAAAGGTTTCGCATTTTTTAGTCATTTTTTCATTAAAATTTAGTTATTTTTATTTTTTTACCCCCAGAAGCAAACTATCAAGGGCCAAGCGACCCCCGCATTTTGTCAACATTAATAACGACTACAATCTACAAGAATTTATAAGAAATCGTTGGAGCCGTTTTTGAGAAATAATTTTTTTAGACGTTTTTTTGGAGTTTTTTGAAAATAAAACCCCCCCAAATTGAGTTAGCCCAAAAAAAAAAAAAATGGTCCCGAGGTATGATTTTTGTGAACCTACATGCCAAATTTCACTCAAATCCACTGAGTAGTTTGCCCGGAAATCGACGAACAGACAGACCGACCGACAGACCGACCGACAGACAGACATTTTGTAAAAACCACTTTTTTGGGTTCCTGGGACCTCAAAACGTGTAAATCCGTTGAAATCTCGGAATCGAAAATTTCGACCAACACAAAGCTTTCCTTATACTACGTATAAATTGGAAAGCAATTAATGAAGATGGGCCCCAGGCTATCGCGGGACGAGGGGGTTGCATCCAGCGGTTTAGACGACGCCCGCTTAGGCGTAGATCGTGGGTTCCGATCCCGCCAAGTCCAGTTTTTTCTATATCCTCTCACTTCGGTTATAACGAGGATTTTACCTCTTCAACCAAAGTTAATTTAATATTGTATCAGTGTTATATTTACCATATAATACTGCAATTTAATATCGCAGGTACCTGCAAATTATCTAAGATAACCCTATTGTAAAGCGCAACTAAAACTCATAGAATTTATCCCATAAATTAGTAAATAAGCCTAGTTAAGCAAATGCCACTGCATCAGCAAAAATTATTCTCATCAGGAAGTTGGCCTTGTAATAGATGTCATCAAGATAGCCTTCACATAGTGCACTATAGGCTACGTCGCCAAGATAAGGGAGGCGAAGAGAAGGGAGTATCTCCACTCGACTACGCCCAATAATGAGATCCGCTACTTAGCCTCAGGCATTAGGCAATATCTACTATGAAAATGCCACCTGGTGGTGCAACCAACAATAATTACTTAAAAACAAAAAAAAAACTAAGCAGGCACAGAAGCATTAACCGCGGACGCTGCCATGACGACTAAACGTACCCAGGGTTCAGATGGTCGAAAGAAACTCATTGAATTGACTCATCAGTCGCTGGCTGAAACTCTGCTTAGGCACATACTACATAGTCATCGTCACCACTGAAGGTGTCTACTGCAGATGAAACGTCAGTCATTGTGAATATAAAATAACATAGTTTTACGTCATAAAATTATAAATCATTATAAAAACATAACCTGTTTCGGCTCTCACCATTCACATGACGGTGGGGTGAGCCAAAATCGGTTGTTTTTATAATGTTTTGACGTAAAAAATTACTAAGTTATTTTTTTAATCACAGTGAGTGACTGTGTCTTACAAAGGTAATAAGGAGACTATTATGTTTACTATGTCCGGTTCTTTTCAGTCCAGCAAGTCAAGATGAATAACTAACAGATGAGATCTGCCAGTACAGCATTGCTGGAATGAATGGCCCACATAAAAGAAACGTTGAAAATTTATCTCTACTCAAAAAAAAAAAAAAAAATGAACATATGGGGGATGAAGAAAACACGTTTGGACAGTACGAAGAGAACAGATAACAAAAAATATATAGAGATATGCTGACATAACAGTTTGTTTGTAAGCATTTTCCACTTTACCCTCTGCCCCTTAACATTTCTTGTCTTTGCTCTGCTCTCCGTATCAAATTTAAAGAATAGCCATAGCTTTCAAAGGAAAATCTGTGGAATATCTCTATATATGAGCAAGTGAATATACACCAGTGTATATACCAAGTGAGAATCATGGACGGAAACAGGGGGGTAGCTGCCCCCCCCCCCCCCCCAATTTAGTAAATCTATTGTAAGTTAAATTATTACGCTCTAATTTAATCGATACTACATACTGTATATGTTTTTTCTATTTGGACCCACAACTACACCCCCTCCCAACGGGCTGGATCCGTCCCTGGTGAGAATACTTACTTACCAAGCCCGTAGCCAGGATTTTTTTTCGGGGGTGGCTGCGGCAACTGTGATCCTATCCAGTGTAAAAAAAATTTCTTGAATTCAATTGTATCTAGTGTATTCTTTTGAGGTTATGGTGTTACTGAGTATAAATGATAGCATAGGCACACCAAACGTCAATTTCTAGGCGGACTTAGTTTTGGTGCGAACACTGACACAATATTTTGCGGAAATGCGGAGTAAATCCTAATGTTACCATTACGACGGTTTAGATTGAATAGAAATAATATTGCATTTCAACCCAAATGGGGGGTTCGGGGGTCTCCCCCGAGGGAAAATTTGAAAATATTAGTGCAAAATAGTGGGGTTTTACGCATTTTAACAGCAGCAAAAGATAGATTTTACCAAGCTTACAACGGAATACTTACTCATAGGAATAATATTGCATTTAAACCAGAGGGGGGCCTCCCCCGGGGAAAAAAATCCACATATAAGTGCAAAACAGTGGGGTTTTACAGCAGCAAAGCTTACAAAGGCATGCATATTCATATATCTGCAAACAGGGGGGCCCGAGGGTCTCCCCCGGCGGAAATGTTTTTCAAAAGTTTTCATTTCGGGGGGGGGGGGGGCTGCAGCCCAATAAGCCTTGCCCTTGCCTACGGCCTTGTTACTTACCCATTACGTGAGCATTTGATGTATAATTGAACTTTTTCATAAGATTCACATAGGCAAGGTGGTAGCGTGCTTGTATTTGTTCGAGTCTCTGCACACCATGCGATTGGAGACGACTGAAGAGGTCAATCGGACACATTCATTGAATTTTTTGTATGTGATTAAACGTTTTTAAAAAAGGGGGCTGTTGGCATAGCGTGTCGTCATGCAGCCCCACTCACACATTGTCTTTATCATAACATTTAAATATGCATTAACACGTACACACCAGCATTTGGCCCAACTGCTCCTAGCCAAACTCGACTTCCAAGCTGTGGGATGTCGTCACCACGTCACACACAAGAAGACGTACTGCACCCCTTATTCTCCTCTTCTTTGAGATACAAAATTGTCTGGATGTGCTTCACTAATAATAACAGAAAACTGCTGCGGGCAATGGCAGCGATGCTATAGTTGGTTTGCCAAGCATTTTTGCCCTTATGCTACTCTTGACGTCCACATGCAAATACTCTGTACAATTTGTACAGTACCCTTCATTAAAATATGTAACAGAAATTATCTTCTCGGGCCGTTAACACCCGCTTTTCCGGCGTTCAGAATACTGGCGATCTACAAACAGCCGAATCAGCCGAAGACGGAACTCTTTACGAACAACGTTCAATACCACTGGTGGTTAGCCGCAGATCAAGGCCGCCATGACGAACCAATTGGATCACACAAATATATAAATTACGTCCGCGCGTTGTTCAGAATCGCAGCACACTTAAAGACGGAACTCGGAACCATCGATTCGACCATCAATAATATTAGCTAAGTTGCCATCGGCCAAATAGCTTGTGGACAATACTTCATGTTGAAACTCTTGAGACAAGGGTAAATCGTAGAACAATCTTGAACCCTTCAGCACCCTGCTGACATGATTAGTGGCTACATTATAATGTAGCTGTATTAGTACCTTCAATATTGTCATTATAGGGGATACCGTCCAAGTTATATAGCAGTATTATATGTGATAGTGTTAGAGCAAGACACCCCAACTCGGTTATAAGGGAACATTGCAATTTGAGGATCTTTGCTAGACGAGGCTGATTCCTAACCATGGCTGGAGCAAGATACAGTATATCTTCATTATTTTCTGCAATACGATTCTTTCGCGGCTCACATTGCAAAGCAACTAAAAGATTCTTGTAATTAGACCCTGAGCTGCGGCGGATGCGCAAACGTCGAAAAAATTGTTTATCACCTTTAATAAACATATATTCAAATTCATAAACCTACTATCATAACAGTCATGCACTTTATGGAATGGCGCCAGGAGTGTTGTAGTAGCCTAGTTCAGTTTCCTATGTGGTTAATTAACCGGCAAGGGTCGCTTGTTTAGCACCACAAAGCTCGGTCGTTAGTCGTTATCAACCCACCGCCACAGGCGTTGACAATCAATAATACCATAAAACATGAAAAATTAAATTACCTTTCTGCATTGAAAGAGTCAATGTTTAATTTAATTTAAATTTATCAATGACTGATGGCAATTTGGAATGGACTGGTTAAACCGAAAGGAATCTAATTAAGACCATTCATGTACTTAGGGCGGGTTCGGGATACGTTTGATACCACTATCCAAAAGATAGACGGTGCCTGATGGTGGGGCCTGGCAACCTGGTCACATCTGCTTGATACTTGATGGTTGCAACCAAATGTCACGCGTTTTACTTGAGTAAATCTTGGTCCGAGAAAAAAATAATGTCAATCCCAGTTTTCTGTTTGTGTTAGTATGTTTTGGTCTAAAATAAACACATTAGGAAGAAGTAATATTTCAATAGAATTTTCTAAAAAATAGCTTAATAAACTTATTTCGTAACAGCAGAAGTTTGAAGTGCAGCATAAATTTATGACATATTTGTTGCATTGTAAAATCCTCACACAGATAACAAGTATTTTTCAGATTGATTGCGGCCTTTCGCCAGAATTCTGACTGTTGCCCTTTCTTTTGACACTGAGAAAGCAACAAACTATGGCAACGAAGGCATCCATTTGAAGCATTCCTCTCCCGTATATTTTTTTTATAAAATACAAAATAAACGTTCCTTAGAAATTGTTTGTTACAATGACCTGATAATTCTCTCACTCCCTACCAATGTGCTTAATCACTGTTCAAACAAACGCAAAAACGGAAGCAAATAGCCCAGTATCAGCTGTTCACAATATGAAGTTCACTGTTCTTAAATCAAAAGCTTCCAGGAGTCGATAACAAAACTGATATCACTTGCAATAAAATGGTTTTAGTAGTAATTGCCGACGCATTCAGCATGGTGTCCCAATCACGAACAACAAGCTCATTTACGATATCCATACCTTCTAACCTTCGGCGTCGTAGCCTCCAAGTAAAAGCACAATGCTAAAAATGGCTACTACCATTGGATTTTAAGGAACAAAGAAACTACGGTAGTTTACCCAGCACCCACTGGCTTAACGTCATGCCGAAGCAAGTCATAGTTTTGAACTGCAACTACAGTCTGTTAAGTCTGTATGTTACAAATCATTGAATCAATTAAAGTGACACTTCTTGTGTGACCATTGTAAAATTGGGGGACGTCAACAAATCCAAGGGTCTGAAGGCTGCACCGCATAGGTTTGTTGAATGAAGATGAGTCATTTTTGTTTTGGCGCGGTATCTTGCCTGTCTTAATAGAGTTAACACCAAAATACGTCCCATTGTTATCTGTTGGCCCCAATATTGCCCCAACATGGATATTATTTCAGACGGTGGTAGCATCAAAACAACCAGGGGTCAAAATATCTGCCCACCCTTGTACCCTGTCATGCTATCCCGAGCCTGGAATGCCCAGTCGAACCTTTTGTGTTGGCACGGTTTGGGTATCCCTCAACTAACTCATGATATACACATACTATACAGTATATAAGCAGGCAGTGGCATTTCAAAGGACCTGAGCGTGATTCTTTCTTTCTGTTATGTTCATATCATAGACATCGTAAACATTCGGATTGAAACCTCTTGACTTCGGCTATTTCCTTAGCATAGGAGCAGATGGAGCCTTTTGCCATTAGATACCGTGGTAACATTTTATTTTTTATTAGATTATTTAAAGATTATTTACAACGGAAAATCATGCCAGGTAACCAGCAATATTTTTATGCAGAACTTGGAGTACTTTTAATTTATATTTTTAAACAATATTTTAAGCAAATTTTTCCCTACTTTTAGATAAAAATATTTTTTTTTAATGCTGATCTTTCAGTACCTTTAATTTAAATTTTAAACAATATATATAATAAATATAATTATATATGAAACAACAAAGAAAACTATAAAGAAAACATATAATAAAACTATTAAATTTGAATTTCCCGCCGAAATGCACCTATGAGGGGGCGTGGTCGTGGCTTCAGTCCTCCAGCACAGCCGAAATACGACATGGTGGCTCCATAGTTTTATTAGCTCCATAATTCATATACATTTACATAGTGAATTTAGTATATATACAGTATGTACTGTATAGGGGAGTCCGGTGTACGGAATGTTGCAGCGCGTAAGCGGATGTAGCCTATATATATTCCATATATTTACAACCAAAGGGTCATTTCACCAAAGGGTCATTTCATGTAGCCTATAGTATGTAATATAAACCGTAACATATAATACAAAGCATTACAAATTCCAGAGGCGTAAAGATTTAGAATGATGGCGGGGGCAAAACTAAGTCGACCTTATGACGTCATCAGCCCGGGTAAGGAAAAATTGAAAATATAAGAGCAAAATTGTAGGGGTTTACGCATTTTAATAGTTTTAAAGTATAGCTGTAGATTTTACAAGGCTATAAAAGGAATGCTTACATTCATATTGCTGCAAAGGGGACCATGAGTATGAGCCACGTCTTACAATGCTCGAGGCTGCCCCCTCCCCCCCCCCCAAGGAGCTGGGGGCAAGTTGGACCGTGCCCCCCGCAACTTTACGCCCCTGATAAATGCTGCCAAGACTGCCTATTTAGTATACAGTAAACAACGTGCTAATTCCATAGTCTGTAAGTCACTAAGTCAGTTTGAAATGTAATGCACTGCCCATTAAGGCCAGGGGTGGCATCACCCCAAAATAGGTTACTGTATATACTTTACTTGTATTTCATGTTATACTTAAGTTATGACGATTTGGTTTCATCAACTAGCAGAGGACTATTTCTTTCTTACATAGTACTAAGAGCAGGGACGGATCCAGCCCATTTGGGGGCGAGGGTAGTTGTAGGTCAAAATAGGAAAAAAAGGGGCCCATATTGCCCTCTACCAATTGGATGGACCAAATCATTAATTAAATAACACATGTAACCGATTTTAGGGTGATCCAATGTCAATGATACGACGCCTTAAATATTATGTATATATGTATTATAACTCCTACTCAACTCAACAGTACCCTGCATACGCATGGCTATACTCTATACTTTACGAAAAATTTCGAAAAAAAACTCATGTCGGGCCACTGCTAAAGTCCATGAAATCCCCTCAATTCTACAATTACGAACGATTATTGTTTCGGGTTGAAACATTCAAATTTTCATGAGATTTTTAAGGCCTCGACCAACTTCACCACTTTGGTTTATGAACACTCAACATTAAGTACGCATATAGGGATGAAAATTCAAATCAAACGCCATTAATAACTCAAGTCAACGTGTAAAACACGAACCTCTTGCTTCTTATCTCGATTACTTTCACTTCCTTCTCACCTATACCTGGCCTTATATAGAATTTTCTTGAGTAATTTATTTAAGTAGAAGATTCTAAAAAAAGAAGACGCATGCTTGTACACTATCCCGATTATGCATCAACGTTACGACGTGCCTCCACAGGCTACTTCCGGAACGAACAAAACGTGGAACTAGAATTATCGACTTTTCAAGGATATACTAACGAACACTAACAAACGCAAAAATATACGCGCTGTTTCCCAGCAAGGACAGGGGAAATACACTTACTTACTTACTAGCCAACGCCCACCCTTGGCATCTGAGCCATTTGGTGACGCGCTGACCAGTATAGACGAGCTATCCCCGCGAAGTCGTCCTCATCATCCTCTATTGCGTCGTCAGTTAGGGCTGGGCAGTTAGGAAGGTGCGCAGCAGTCATTGGGGCGTAGTCGCACATAGGGCACGCATCGGACTCTAGGACCCCAATGCGGTGCAGGTGAGATGCCAGGTAGGGGAAATACATGAGAATTTCAATACGGATTCTCATGATCGGAAATCGCAGTACGATCGCGCTTAAATGAACAGGCAATGACACAGGGTCACTAAAGGGTGCATTCGAAACACAGAACGTCCTTCCGTTTAAATGTTGTACTCGCGCATTATCGGTAACACAGGCAGAGGCGTAACGTTTTAGAATGATGGCGGGGGCTAAACTAAGTCATCAGGCAGGATAAGGAAAAATTGAAAATATAAGAGCAAAATAGTGGGGTATAACTGTAGATTTTACAACGCTAAAAAATGAATGCTTACATTCATATTGCTGCAAAGGGGACCATGAAGTATGAACCATGTCTTCCATTGCTCGATTGGACCGTGCCCCCCCCCCCCCCAACTTTACGCCCCTGAACGGCTTGAAGACATGTGTATTATTGATACATGGTTGCTGCCCCCCTAGCAGAATATAAACTCGGACTAGAACTGGCAAGTAACTAATCGGAAGAACTGTATTATTGCATTCACGATTTAGCGCAGCAATGGACAAGCCAAATAGGTCTTTGCTACCAAGATGAAAGTCTCATGTGTTTTAGGCGCCCATTCCACCGACCGGCTAGGGCTATTTACAAAACCGGTGACGTGGTAGCAGACATTCAAGACTTAGGCGGGGTTTCCACCGACCTCGCATTGCAGAATTGACGGAAATGTTTATTTTCCTCTATGCCATAGTTAAAACTGATCAATGATCATACAGTAAAATCACAAACAAACAAACTAAAATTAAAAAATGGCGTCATGGGATATGTTAAGTACAAACATTTTAATAGATTTCTATTAAAATAATTATTCTAATTTCCGCCAATGTCATTTGCATTCTGCAATGCGAGGTCGGGGAAAACGTCACCTAAGTCTTGAATGTCTGCTACCACATCACCGTTTTTTTAAATAGCCCTAGCTGGTCGGTGGAATGGGCGCCTTAACAGAATCTACTATTTTCCCACTGAGAAGTAAATCGACTGATCAATGTTGAAAATATCGTGTAACAGTGATAGCTTACTCATCATCACATAATTTGGCTTTCGGCCTGTTCAGTTAGTTTCCGGGGGAAATGCGTAAAAATTTGACGATAGTGAAACTGCTAAGACGGGTATTCCACTGGTCAATGTTCCCGTCAAATGTGATTAAAAAGAGTCTGCTACCATATTATAACTTAATTTAAGGAGCATATAATATAAGGAATATTATAAATTAAGTAATAATATGGTAGCAGACTCTTTTTAATCACATTTGCCGGGAAAATTGACCAGTGGAATACCCGCCTTATACGATTTTAATTACTGTACAAACTTTTTTCATGACCATTGACATGATCTTCGTTGCGAAATTACTAACACTCACTCAAACTGAACTTTTACTCTTACAGTACTCTGCTTAACCTGTAGGTTACATAAAAATCAAAAGACGTGTCAAAACCATGATGATTTCTTTTTAGTGTTTCTTTTCCCTAGTGGCCTTTTAGGACGTTCTTTTAGGTGGGCGGGCACTATACGTTTCGTCATATTTTCACGGGCCATCCCAAACAGTCAGACCTATTAAATCGGCATTACTTGTGTACTTTGCTGTGAGAAATATATTCTAGACACAATGCTCTTTGTTTCTGTATTCCTCTTAACTCTTAATCGTCACTTATGAACTAAGTTCATGGCCGTGGCTAATATTTTCACTTCCTCCCATGTCTTCACCAGTTGATGACTTTATTAACAACTTAATATGAGAATTCGCTGCTCTTTGGGCGAAAAATATCTTTAAAACTAACTAATAATGCTTAGCTGTTATCATAAGAACCAGTCATCAACAAGATACGCACTATAAGCTCAGTCCATTATATTGGTGATGCGGATAATAGCACACGACGCGACGGGTAGTAACTGCTAGGAGATAATTATCTTCATATAAAGCCCAAAAACCTTTCAACAGATTAATGCATCGACTATTGAATTATAGCGAGTATTTCTTTTAACTCTTAAGGGAGTCTTTGGCAAAATATCTTTCATTTCCATAGTCCGAATGCATTTTAGGCAATCTGGATATTATCGCTTGTGGATGACTTTTGATAAAGAATTAGGTCTGATCAGGGGCATCATTTGGGGGGGGCAGTTGACCCCAACCCCCATAAGAAACCCAAGTTTTTAAAGAAAATAAACCAGGAAAACGAGGGTTTTTACGAAAATAATATCAAACCTAATTGCAAAAAAATAGTAACAGGAAACAACCTTTGCATATCAGAGTGGCTATGTTTCACCAAATGGTCGATAAATTTGACTCTTTGGTTAGTAAATGGCGGGAATTTACCTTCCATCCATTAAGCCACGTAAAAGGGGGCGTTGGAAATTAGTTTTCTTCATTTCTTGTAAAGGGTGTATCTTTAAAAAAAAGTTTCCCTCCCATGGAAAAGCTGAAAATATGGCGCCCCTGGGCCTTATATTTATATAAACCTTAAAATAACCTTAACAGTAACTATAAAAGTTAACACTATATTTAGCTTAGGAAGCATTCAGGAAGAACGTGGCCACGGCCATATACCCTATCCATAACGTATAAAAAGTTTCCAGGTTGTAACTTCCTTACAGCCACGGACTGAAAAGGACCGCACGAAACAAACAAGAGTGGAGGAGAAGAATACAACATTTGCTGCAAACCAATCCATACATTGCAACTCGAGAAGAAGACAGCCACGGTTATAGATAAGGTCATGACTAAGGTTAGGTTAAGTTTTCTATAAATCAGGCCTTATGACGACTTTCCCTAAGTGCTAATCCATGACGTCAGGTTTCCCATTGGTGTTGGCCTGTTAAGACCAGCCATGTTTGGTTGTCAATATTGGCATGGTCGCCACGGCAAATACAGTGTGTACACACAAAGTGCCATCAAAGCGATTCCCGGTGCCTGTCTTCTTCGTCTTCGGCAAATCCTACCTCTTAGGCGGGGTTTCCACCGACCAGCTAGGGCTAATTACAAAAACGGTGACGTGGTAGCAGAAATTCAAGACTTAGGTGGCGTTTCCACCGATCTCGCATTGCAGAATGCAAATGACATTGACGGAAATGTTTGTTTTACTCTATGCCATTGTTAAAACTGATCAAATCACAAACTAAAATAAAATTAAGAAATGGCGTCATGGGATATGTTGAACACCAACATATTGACTTTTATAAAAATAACGAATTGTTGTATGTCATTTGCATTCTGCAATGCGAGATCGATGGAAACGCCACCTAAGTCTTGAATGCCTGCTACCACGTCGCCGTTTTTGTAATTAGCCCTAGCCGGTCGGTGGAAACGCCGCCTTAGGGCTACTCCAACCAAATGAATGTAACGGAAAAATGTGCCTGCTGTCACGTGTTGCTCTGCACCAAAGCATCGGTAGACTATCGGGAACGGCACAAGGTGGCAATCTTGGAGCCGTCCTTAATTAGATAATGCATTTTGAATGTACATTTCTTGGAGAGCATCAACTTACACTATTTCCGGCGACAGCGCTCAATATTAATGATACCCTTAACTGAAGGGTTCAACACTACATATTGTATGGGGCACACGCGGCTGGCCATTTTTATAAATATTTATTAAATATTAATTAGGTGCCCATTCCATTGACCAGCTAGGGCTATTTCCAAAAACGGTGACGTGGTAGCAGACATTCAAGACTTAGGTGGCGTTTCCACCGACCTCGCATTGCAGAATTGACGGAAATGTTTATTTTCCTCTATGCCATAGTTAAAATTTATCAATGATCATACAGTAAAATCACGAACAAACAAACTAAAATTAAAAAATGGCTTTATGGGATATGTTAATTACAAACATTTTAATATATTTCTATAAAAAGAAAAACAAACATTTCCGTCAATGTCATTTGCAATCTGCAATGCGAGGTCGGTGGAAACGCTAACTAAGTCTTGAATGTCTGCTACCACGTCACCGTTTTTGGAAATAGCCCTAGCCGGTCAATGGAATGGGCGCCTTAACAAAGAGTTAGTTGGACTTCCATTGCCTGTTGTATAAGGAGTCATTATAGTCCGAATACTGATCCTTAGTATAAGCCAGCCCAGTAGGACATTAGACAGTATATGGTTGCCATTAGTAAGGGAAAATCAGAAGTTTCAAACTACGAGTAGTATACTCTGGCGAGGGTCGTGGACGAATGGTTAGAGTTTGCATTTTAATCAGGAGAACGATAGTTGGAATCCTAAAGGGGGTCGGATTTACTGAATAATACAGAGAAGAATACAAGAGTCCAGAAACCATCAGTTCTTCTCAGGTCTAAGCCTAATGATGGGAGTAGCAGTCACCCCCTTTCCCTGACAACGGGTCTCACCCCTAATTGTTCGATGACTATGAGACCCCTGCGTCTAATGACTACTAACCGGCAATGTAGGTTCAACTAACCTTTTGTTAAATAAAATATTACGCCATTGGCATTAGCCTTTATCAGTAGCTCATATTATATTATGATATCATTGCTTGGTTAGAAGTTTGTAACAAAATCTCGCACATAGTAAATAAAACAAATCAGCACACATCAATATTGTAAAGCTCAAAGTACAGGAACATCGGTGAGGATACTGAACTGGAAGGACAGACGTAATTTTCCTTTAGCACTGAAGGAATAAAGAAAAACGTTCTAAGAAAAGTTTGACACCCAGATGCTACCGGACCCTAACTCTAAAAAATACGAAAAACAATGAATGGAGAACATCGTGATCGCCTTTAGCGACTTACACTTGAACACCAGAATCGTGTAAACATGTGGCGAAGATAAGAAACAGATCACCCATGCGATGGACCCGAGGGAAACTGCAACCTGCCCCAATTGATCACAGCCTGTCAGCGAGCCGAGCTTTTTCTGAAGTGCTTAATGAGCTATCACGAACGTAAACTCACCGTCAAACGTTAAATTTGGTCCGCCTAAACCTCAACAGAAAGGCAAGGAAGGTAGATCTACAGTTCAGCAGCCCTACCATGTCGTTTTTACATTAACATAACACCGGGAACATGATTAAATTATTCTCAATAAACCCCAACTGATTCTTTATTTTTAAAAAGTGCAAAATGTCCGGGAAATTCAAATTAATAAATTATTGTAATACAGGCATATGGTTGCATAGTTTTATAATTAAAAGAAATGCAAATACACATTAGCAATCAATGATGATTGATAATAAAATAAAATAGAAACCATAAGCTAAGTATTGCCGATAGCGGTGAAACGCCGGAGGATGGGTTAAATAGCAAAGGAAGCCTTTCCTCGTAGTAGGGTTCCAAAATATCGGCAAATAAAAACAAATTAGCAATTCACAAGGCGCAGAAAATTTCTGCGCATTTAACTAGCAATCTAAATAGCTTTCTTTTGACTGTGTGTTCGTAGCTGCGTACAAGAACAGCAGACATTGGTAGGCAGGACATCTAGCCGTAGAGAGAAAAGGAGACAAATATGTGAAGCGGAGAACTGAACTGAGAAGACAGAGAGGTGCAACAGCTTCGGAATCCCAAGGCTTCAATCGAAGAATGGGGTTCAGGTTCTGTATGTACAATGTCACCTTCAAGCCTTGGAAAACAAGAATTTAGTAAATAACTAACAGACGCAGAAAACAAAACTGTTGAAAGTAACTGTACATCAACATTAATAATAGGAGTAGCTATTATCTCCAGTCAGAAAGCATTTAACAAGGGACACTGCCAGCAATTGCTTTGATGAGACACCTTTCTAAGTACCAAAACTCAAAATCATGAACATTCATGTGTGGAAATAGTGACCCTAAACCTTAACATAAAAAAACCTAAAAGAAAACCACTAAACTAAACTTAGTGGGAACCCTCGTCTAAACTCAACCAAGCAACACCCTGGATAGTGGGAGGGCTCACCTCGAGTGCATACAGTATATACCGCGCATGTATGTATATGCAGTTAACATTTCATTCATTTCTAACCTAAGGTTCTGCTCAAATAAAGGCTGATAATCAGACAAGAAGTTACAAAATAGCTAAAAATGTCAATCCGCATATGCAGTGCACATGAAAACATCCATTACTAGAAAAGGTTTTAACAGCGATGCACTTTGAAAGAACCGGTCCGAGTTTACTCGAACATGCTTTCCGATTTATTAATGAGTAGGGAGAGAAAATGAATAATTTCATGGTAAATAAATTTCCTACGGTTAAATTTCGGATATCTCGGGGGGGGGGGGGGAGGGGGGGGGGTGTCCACCTGACGTCACTGGAGGTGAGGTAAACTCAATATATTTAAAACACATAACAACACAGTAATAATGGCAGGGCAGGCAATGCATTTCAGCGTGAAGTTTCTATCATTTTTTTAAAAAAAAAATTTTGCGCAAAAGCAAATAGGTATTTGGGAAAGCCAACTGTCCGGTTTCGTTACTCAACTTAACCCCTAAAACATGCCTGAAGGTAGAAATCATCGATAGAAAAGTTTCGCAGAAATATTTTTTTTTAGTCATTTTTCATTAAAGTTAAGTTATTTTTATTTTTTTACCCCAGAAGCAAACTATCAAGGGGTAAGCGACCCCCCGCATTTTATCAACATTAAGAACGACTAGAATATATGTGAATTTAAAAGAAATCGTTGGAGCCGTTTTTGAGAAATAATTTTTTTTGACGTTTTTTTGGAGTTTTTTGAGAATGAAACCCCCCCCCAAATTGAGTTAGCCCAAGATAAAAAAAAATGGTCCCGAGGTATGATTTTTGTGAACCTACATGCCGAATTTCATCAAAATCGACCGAGTAGTTTGCCCGGAAATCGATGCACAGACAGACAGACATTTCGTAAAAACCACTTTTTTGGGTTTCTGGGACCTGAAAACGTGTAAATCCGTTGAAATCTCGGAATCGAAAATTTCGACCATCACAAAGCTTTCCTTATACTACGTATAAATTGGAAAGCAATAATTATTATCTATAGGCAACTTCCAGTATAACAATTCCTTTGCATTATACCGCATGGTATACAAAATATCAATATCAACACCAGCTATGAAAACCGCGAGTCATAACGACCATATAAAACCATGACCGACCGCACAAGCTCTCCACAACTCAACTCGAACCAATTCACACCGTTTCAATAAACATCCCGTCGAGAACAACAACAAAAATGCACTTTCCATGTTGGATTGGCTACGCCGACAACCGATAGTATCGATGCGGACAAGAAAGGAAGGAAATCGTGTCAGGATTAACCAATGCTTTGGCCAGCAAGTCCAGAGATCGACATTTGGCACATCAACACGCTTTTGTGCCTGCTCTCACACGGTACAAATTCGTCTGCTTTTTCGAAAGCTAACTATTTTCATGAATTTTTCATTTGACCATAACATGTTCATATCTTTGCGGCTGTGGAACAAGGAAATAATTAATTTCGTCAAAACGGTAGCATCATCTTCTGTTTACTAAATATTTTGAAATATCTCCCTTAAGAGTGTACAGCCGGTAGGAAATTGGCAGCCCGAAATTTAATTCTTTTTATTTTTTATTTAATTAACTAAGTTTAAGCATGTTATTAAAGATTTAACTCATCAAAGTTGTAGAAGACTACTTCATGCATCATATAATAAGGTATTTTTAGTTTTCGAAATTGTAGTTTTTTTGTAAAATCGATAATACGTGAAAGTTATTGTTTATAAAATATTTGCATGTTTATGAAAAAACTACAATTTCGAAAATTAAAAATATCTTATAATATGATGCATGATGTAGTCTTCTACAACTTTGATGAGCCAAATCTTTAATAACAAGCTTAATTAATTAAATAAAAAATAAAAAGTATTAAATTTCGGGCTCCCAAATTTCCTACGGGCTGTACACTCTTAATCGCCGGGATACATAAAGAAAATACTGTTTTACGTCACCACGTTGTGTTAATGCTCTTGGATAATAATTAAAGTTGGAATTAATTATTTAAAATAGGATGTATCAGATGGTGTTTTCCGAGCCTTTTAAAGCCAAGCCTGTTGGTGTCCAGTTGTTAGATTGATTCTAATTCCTAAATGAGCCCTCGCTGATCAGAAGTCATCATTATGACTGTAACTAGCAAATTTCCATTAATTCAGTGTTCCTGTAAACGTTACAGATATTTTCCCAAACGTCGGCAAATAGACTGATTTTTGAGAAAGTTTGTATTTTTTTAATGAGTTTCTCATCAGACCATTTTCATATCTTTGCGTCTGTAAAAATATTTTGAAATCTTTGCCCTACGTCACTAAATTGTTTCATTTTGTATCTCTAAATTATATCAAATATACAGTATGTAGGTGCAGAAAGGAGATCTATTATTGCTACCAGAATATATCCTAGTAACAGCAGAATGTGTAAGCGATCATAGAAGCCGGAGGTGGTCGTGTTGGGCGGTACGGTTCCCTTGATCAGTGACCCTTCTGGTTCGCACGTAGTCTGACCAGGCCCCAGCCCGACAATATGGCTGACTCACGTGGACCCGTCAACTTGCCCTCTGACCCCAAAACTAGGGACAAGCACGTCCATCGCCTCCACTCCTTACACTCTTCTACATCCTTATTCCTCAGTGTGGCCAACCTAACAAGCTTTAAGCCTTTGTGCAAATCAAGTAACTAGATGATTTACTATGGGTTAATTAATACTAACTCAGGCATACATGCGTCGTCTAGTATCAAAGTCGCCAATGTAATTTTTGACCAATTTTTCAGAAACCGAGAAACCTGTAAGTACAGTAAAAGTCATATACTGTATTAATCTAAACTGGCAATACAGTTACTGAACAATTAGTTTAGTTTAATACAGTATATTAAATGTACTGTATTTACAAGTTTTGTGGTTTCTGAAAAATTGGACAAAAATTACATTGGTGACTAGACGGATACTAGACGACTCACATGTAGAAAAGAGCAGTTTCAGAGTCAACCGAACGGGGGAAGCCTTCTAGGGGTACAAAATCAAACGCCACCTTTTTAATAATAATGCAGTGAAGGACTTTTTATAAACCCATTGGTCCCTTTTTCAATGTCAACCACCCCATGGATTTCAAAAATTATTGCTTTCTTATTTAAATACGTACATACAGTAGGAAAGCTTCGTGATGGTCGAAATTTTCGGTTCTGAGATTTCAACGGATTTACACGTTTTGAGGGACCCAAAAAAGTGTTTTCTACGAAATGTCTGTGTGTTTGTTCGTTGATTTGTGAGCAAATTACTCGGTGGATTTTGATGGCATTTAACACGTACATTGTACGTTCACAAAATTCATACCTCGGGACCATTTTCATGGTGGCAATTACCCACCGATAACTCCAAAAATATCTTTCAGCTCTGGCCGATCAGGCGTATGGTGATTTTATAAAAGCGCCGAACTCGCTTCGCGGGCCGGCGTTTTCACTTTCGCTAATAAATGATAACATATTGCATTACTAAAGTACACTAGAACATATTTCACAGAATCGCCGACCCCACTTTCGCCTTTTAAGACCAGTAGACTTGTAGACCACTATGAACTTTAATTTTGTTTAATTTTTACTTTCCAATTTATACGTAGTATAAGGAAAGCTTTGTGATGGTCGAAATTTTCGATTCCGAGATTTCAACGGATTTACACGTTTTGAGGTCCCAGGAACCAAAAAAAGTGGTTTTTACGAAATGTCTGTCTGTCGCTCTGTCTGTATGTCTGTCTGTCTGTTCATCGATTTCCGGGCAAACTACTTGGTCGATTTTGATGAAATTCGGCATGTAGGCTCACAAAAATCATACCTCGGGACCATTTTTTTTATCTTGGGCTAACTCAATTTTGGGGGGTTTTCTTCTCAAAAAACTCCAAAAAAAACGTCTAAAAAAAATTATTTCTCAAAAACCGCTCCAACGATTTCTTTTAAATTCACATATATTGTAGTCGTTATTAATGTTAACAAAATGCAGGAGGTCGCTTGCCCCTTGATAGTTTGCTTCTGGGGGTAAAAAAAATAAAAATGACTTAATTTTCATGAAAAATGACTAAAAAATAATTTATCTGCTAAACCTTTCGATCGGTGATTTCTACCTTCAGGCATGTTTTAGGTGTTAAATTGAGTAGCGAAACCGGACAGGTTGCTTTCGCAAAAAACGTTTTGGTTATGTGGAAAATTTTTTTTTTTGAAAAAATGATCGAAAATTCACGGTCAAATGCATTGCGTGCCCTGCCATTATTACTGTGTGGTAATCTGTTGGTCTGACCTATCTAGAATTTACCTCGTCAGGTAGACAACCCCCCCCCCCCCCCAGATATCGAAAATTGAGCCATAGGAAAATTATTTACCACGAAATTACTAATTTTCTCTAACTACTAATTGATAAATTGGAAAGCATGTTCGAGTAAACTCGGACCGGTTCTTTTAAATTAAGTTTAATCAGGGTAATTGGCAGATTCACATTAACGACATCATAGGATTGGGTGTCACAACTCGGTAACCAAGAGTATCGTTATTTAATCGAAAGTCTAAATCAAATTTGAAATTATATGTTATCTCTCTTAATACAATGCCCAGTCATAAAGGTAGCACACGATCCACCAAATGGCCTAAATAAATAGTTGAAACAATGAGTCATTTTGGGTGACTTGAATTGTTATATCCAATATTCTTCTGGGCTTTCCCTGCCGGGTACTATTCATAACAATGAGTTCGGAGTTAGTTTTGCAATCTAGTCACATGCAATATATGATAACATCAAAAGTCATTTGGGTGAGTCGGCTGAGTCAGGTTTCAAAAATGTTATTACCATTAGGTTACTATCCTGAGTAAGAACATGAATACGGTACATCAGCAAAATAGCTTGTCTGATAAAAGTGATCAAACAATTCTGGCAACTCAATAATTAAATATTTAGGCTATATGTACCCCAAAATCCGTTGTTTTTACAGGCTTCTTGTTTTTTATTTAACTAACAAAGCAAGATTTTAAAGATTTGGCTCATTTAAGTTGCTGAAGACTATTTCATATAATAGGGTTTTTTGAATTTTTGGCACCGTCGTTTTTTCATAGAAAGGATTTAAAATTTCGCGTATAATGCTTGTAGATACCATGAAAAAACTACAAAACCAAAAATTAATAATACCCTATTATATGAGGCATAAAGTAGTATTCTACAACTGAAATGAAACAATATTTTAACAACTTGCTTAGTTATTTAAACAAAAAATAAGAATATTAAATTTCGGGCTGCTAATTTCCTACGGGGCGTACACTCTTTAAGTTTTACATAAATCACAATTGGTGGACCTAAGAGGGCCGTACATAACGTAGTAAATGTGTAACCTATATTTTTCTCTCGTCCATTGAATCACGATTAACACAGATCGTGGAAGGACGCTCGTCGTGAGAACTATTAACATATGTTCATGCCCATATCCTATGGCATTAGGTCGAATTTCCTCTTTCCTGTCTGAATTTTGTCAAGATCTACATGTATCTACATATTAAGTAATACAGCATATCATATGCATATATACAGTATATATTCGTATATAGACACAACTGTTTTGGCAACTGGTAAAATTAACTCGCTTGAATTAAGTTAGTAGTAAAATGGTAGACAATCTTTATTAGTACTAGGGGCGGCTAGCCACGGCGTTTAATTATAGCATTCAAAGGCAATGCAATACATCATTTGAAAACAACTTAAAGGTAAAGTAAGCTAACTAGAGCAACATTTGTACATGCCACGGAAAAAGTAAATTTGAAGCTGCATCTGTACCTACTGCAATTAGGGGGAATCTTGCCAACTTTGTGGAAAACAACATGGCGTGAGAGCTAATTAATTAAATTCTCGTTCCACGGTGGCATATTGGCAAAGACTCTCTTTGAACACCTCCTGAAAAAGTCCATGCCAGATCACCTTAAAATATTGAGAAAAACTAACGATCAATTTAACAAGAACGCAAAGTTACATATGAGAAGTTTAAGTGACGAAATATTAAAAACTATGTTATTTTAGTTTTATTAGTTGTGTACTGGTTTTTAATTTTATGATTCCACTTTTTAAATTTGTTCAACTTAGCTATTTGTATACCGGTACTTATTGCAATTTTAAAATATTTAGAATATTAGTCATCCCGTAACTGTAAGTAACTGTTAAAATTGTCTATGAATTAAAACACTGTAAAATTGCCCCAGCGATACAAGTATCTTAGAATACTTAGTGCTGGGGTAGACAATGTAAACTGTAAATGAAAAATTTTGTAATATATTATTTGAAATGAAAATGAAATGAACATAAGTGTGCAATTGTAATAATAATAAGGTAGTTTTAAAATTGTGAAGGGGGGATCCCAAAGGAATGGTTCCCGTACTGGGTCCCCCTTCAACTTATCGAGCTTTACCTAAAAGAAAACCTAACGTTTAAAAAAAGAATAATAATTAAAAAGAAAAAGAAACTAAATAAAATAAGAACTGATCAGAATAGCAAGCAATACTAGGAGTATTAAATAATAGTTTACCATTCTTTAAAAAATAAAAAGTTATGAATTATTTTGTAATATGCATTCTTCTAGTATGTTTGTATAAGGATTAAGGTATGTTTTAATTTTACTTAATTACTCACTTACATGGACTTTAATAAAACACAATGCATAAACTTTTGTTAATTAAAATAAAATAGAATGAAAATAAAAAGCAGACGAATTATTCCAGAAACACGACTGTTTCATTCCGCAAAATTATAAAACAAAACATAAGACGCTAATTTCAACTTCCAAGAGAGAAAACACACTACATGTCAGAATATAATAATTTGGAATGGAAATGAGAGCAGATGCATATACTGCACGTCCATTGTCAGTACGAGTATAATTCGCTGAAAATAAAATCCACTTGAAACTTCCTTTTCGAACAAGAGAAGAATCAAGAAGAATTTCTTAATACATTCAGACAATTGAATCTTGCAAAATGCCGATAAGAAGTCACTTTAGCGAAGAAGAAAAAACGGCAACCTGATTTTCCCACCATTAGCGGGCTGTCACTTTTTTAAATATTTTTTTTAATCGCATACAAACAATTTAATTTAGTTAGAACATCTGGTAATCTTCAATTGAGTTCTGTCCTAGGGCAATCTACAGTAAGAAGAGAATTGCTGAACATTTGAAAGTATTGAAGACTTATTGCCACCAAGAAATACTTTCCAATTCTAATATAATTACCAAGGCACACTCAGCCGGAGTTAGACGATGAGGAAATGGTACAAACTTGGTAGTTTAGTGCCACTGAAGATGTCATTTTGAGGTAAGCATTTAGATTGACCACGGCCCATCAGTCCGGATTCTACTGCTTCATCGCTCCGCAATTGCCTTGTAAAATAACATCATCACTCTAGGACTAATTTGGCAGAGTAAGGAAATAGGATTCTTAGTCTATGCCTAATTACAAAGAAATAATAATTTTCTAGCTTGGAAAAGAAAGTCGTGAATGTCACAGCCTTGTTGGAAAACAAAATGGTCACCTCTGCAAGGAAGCGTAGGTGTCGCGACTTATCCAAGGATGGACAGGAATACAGTCTACAAGACGTCACAATGCTTTGTTAAATGCCGGCTTGGGAGGAAACTTGTCTATTAAATCAGTTGCATTGAATTGAATTGATATATGTCAATTTAAAAGAAATCGAAAGAGCCGTCTTTGAGAAAAACATGTATCCGTTTTTTTCAGTTTAATATTGTTCAAAAATTTTCAAAATTAATAAAAACTGGTCTTCAGATATGATTTTTTAGAGCCTAGATATCAAATTCCATCAATACCCAAGTAAAGAGTAGTTTACCCACAAATCAAATTGACAGACGTTTCGTAAAAAAAAAACTTTTTTGTTCCTGGGGCCTCGTAACGTGTAAATCCGTTGAAATCTCAAAATCGAAAATTTCCCTTATTCCATAGCTTTCCTTATACTAGCGTATAAATAGGACAGCAATGTACTATATGTCAGGACCTGTAGAGTAGTGGTGCAGACTCCGACTTTCACCCGAAAGGTTGTTAGTTCTTGTCCCTCACTGGCTACATTTTCTGGCCATGTTTCGGAGGGCATGTAAAGCAGGCGGTCCCGGGTCATCCTAGTTGAGTGTAAGAGAGGGCTTTATAGCCCTAACTCCGCTAGGTTAGCTTGGTAATAGAACAACAGTCAATATTTATTTATATATATTATACTGTATATATTAGCCAGATGAGTTTAAGACAACGACATCCACCCGCGACCTCAGCGTTTGTTCTATTTTATAGCAAGGAATGCTAAGCGTGACCAATACCATAAATTTCATATTTTCACATCTTAATTTTAGTACCATAAATGTAACGCCAACGGCCTTACCATGTCGATTCCATTAGAGCAGAGCATGTTTCAAACTGCGGCAACTTGGTAGTGTGCACAGCGTTGGCAGGGGAACCTGGTGGGACATGATAACTCGCTTAGGCAGTCGAGTCCTGGTCACCTCCGATTTAATCGTGTGACTACCATGTTCCCCAAGTGGTTCAGAATCCACTATAATCAGGAGGTCCACCCTGTTAGTCAACTCCCCCTTCCCCGAGGTGAAAGAGTCTGCCCTTAGGGTGCCTCAAGTTAACGAACAGACTCACTCCCCCCGCCAGGGTGACAGGGTTGCTTAAAGCAGAAATGCTGAAAGCAGGCGTTAGAAACAACAACAACAACAGTACCATAAATGTAAAAAATATTGTTTTTAAATTGTCCCTTTTAAAAATTTGGTTCATGCACTTTGCAGCCAGAACAAGTAAGAAGCTCGGACCATGTTCGTTGTTCTTCCCTGCATCAGCTGCCAGCTTTGCTCGCAGTTTGTTGACCACTTCTCGACTTCTCTACAATGATCCCGGTCTTCGTCTTCTGCCAAGCCACCACCGACAACTAATAGCAACACAGATCTCTCTCCACCTCGTCCTCCAGCCGTCCCGTAACATGTCTTCCCACCTTCTGCCCTCCATTCGTTCAATCATAGCTTTGTACCATTTCATAACAGTGTGGACGTGTGACACACAACTTTATCTTTGTTTGTACGGTACTGCATGTTATGATGGGTCCACTCCCAATAGCTCTAAGAACTAATCCAACTTTTAGGCAATACTTGGCCTCCAGAGCTAGTCCCTTCTCATTTCTCATCCGCGATGGTCCAAAGCTTTTTCCAATAATTTCCCACGTACTACCATAGACTAGAGATAAAGGTATTAGGGTATTACCCATGGACACAAGAGGCCAGCGTTACTTTTGATCATTTTTTCTAAAGCCCGGTACACACGGACGGACTTTTCCCTTGCAGGGTTAGCTAAAAATATCTGTTCGAGTTCGGAAGCGGGTGTGAAACCAACCACCCGCTCAAAAGTGCACGGTTTTCAGAGTTGTTTTGTTTTAGACAGTTTGTTTAAAACAAGCTGTTTTAAACTAGTTTTAAACAAAATTTAAAAAAAAATAGGTTGTTTAAAATAGTGTTTTAAATTTAGTTTTAAACTAGTTTTAAACTCGAATAAAAAACAGACGTGTTTATTTGAAATTAATGTTATAGTTATATAGAGTTATATTCTTTGCGTCTAAAATCTAAGTGCTACTGAACTCAAAATGGGTGAAACCCCACTATTTCAGGCATATTTTTCAAACATTTCAACCGGGGAAACCCCCGGGCCCCTCTTGTCCAGTTATTTTCATCGCCAGTAAAATCTAAACATTACTACTATCAAAATGCGTACAATCCCACTATTACAAGCCGCATTTTAAAGAAATTTCACCCGGAGGAGACCCTCGGGCGCCAGGGACGGACGCAGCGACCGGCTTCGGCACTGGGGGCGGCAGGTGCCCCCCTCTCCTTTGGAAAGCAGTTATATTCATTATGTCCTAAATCTAACTGTTACTGCACTTAAAATGCGTAAGACCTCACTATTTCAGGCATATTTTTCAAAAATGTTCTCCCAGAGGAGACCCCCGGGCCCCCCTTTGTTCGCAATTGTATTAATTGCCAGTAAAATCTCTAAGTTACTGCTATTAAAATGCATAAAATCATACTATTTCAGGTTTTTTTACCCCCCCCCCCCCCTTCAGGTCTCCCGAACCCTCTGGTTTCTATACAAAGGTCACTAAGGTCATTAATTTAAAGCGGGTTTCCCCAGTGCCGGATTTATATTTTTTTATGAGTGTAGGCTACTTTATTTCTACCGCCCCTTGTACTGTACATTCCTTTCTAAAATAATAATTTTCCGTTGGTAGTAAAGGGGCCTCCTTTACTACAAGTGGCCATAACTCGTAAGTAGATGATCCGTAGTTCATCCCGCGATAGGCAGTATAGGCTTACTTAACGGCTGTTACCCCCATCAAAACTGGGTATAAATTGTCTACATATTGTAGGTAGGAGAGTGGTGTAAAAGAAACAACGCCGAAATAGACAAAATACTCATCGGAGATGATATAGCCCGGTTCTTAAAAGCGGAACGCATATGATGGTGGGACACGTTGTAAGAATGTCAAACGGCCGCATGCCGAAAATTATGTACAAAGCAAGCATGACAGGAAAACGACTGGCCAGACGTCCTCGAAAACGCGGGAAGGATGAGTTGGAAACTGACCTCCGCGAGTTGGGAGTCCGTAAATGGTGGAGCGTTGTACAAAACCGAGATGACTGGAGGAGTGCAGTGGAGAAGGCCAAGGGTCATCAAGCCTCAAGGGTTGTAGAGCCAGAAGAAGATATTGAAGGTACCGTACGTATGCATGCCAACCACCGAATAGTAATTGTTTATAGTTGTTTCTGTCCAGGTTCAATGACCAATTGACGCCAACTGGAAGCCACCACCAAAAGACTTACGTAATTTAAAAGACAGCAGTCCCTGGTTCTCTAAGTTATAATTCGTGGACGTATTAGCAGAGCAGTTAATTAATGGAGATCATACAACCTGGCCCGAGTGATGACAAGTGTCAAAAACAACTTCGCTCTTGAAAGTGACATGCTCTTAGCCATGACAGAAAACACTATGAAAACAAATGAATGAGTCAAGAGACTAGAGAGTAACAATGGGAAATGCTCTTCAAGTTTACATCTTTTAAGAGAAATACAAAAAATGAGAATTAAGGAATTTAAGATGGCGGATAGGTACAAAAGACACAAAAACTATTCAGAGCAAAATAAGAAAACTTACCTTAGCTATAGTCAACTTATGCAGGTTTCCATCAATTTGTGTGGTACTTGTAATGGTTTCTAATTTTCCCAAGAAATTAGAAGATTGGTTTAAGAAATCAAGTGTAGAGTACTACAGACTTAAAACACTAATAACACTGCAATTTCACCAATGTTTTTTAAGGAATGTTGACAATTGTTGTGATTTGTTTAGAGTTAGCTGCCTGTTATGCCGATTTCAATACAAAACCATGCTTTAAGTAGCCATAATTTTATCAATCTACACTTTACATAAGTGACAAATTAACACCGTCAGACCACTTACTCAAAAAGTTTCTGTTATAAAATACAAACAAGTAGATAAGTCAAATCACAACCCTATTTGGTCGGCCATTTTGAACGTATTAGTGTTTTTATCGTAAAAATACAAATACAAGAGGGTCAAATTTCAACATGGGACTTGAAATTTACATTAGTTTCGAAAATCCGGTCCGCGTACAGCAGGTTTCACTTATGCATTTAAGGAAAATAGTTGTTGGATAGCGATACAAGATACGATACACCTCCCCAAGCAAGAGCACCCGGACAACTGAACTGAACTTCTTTTGTTAGTTCACTGTCCTTTTCGCTTACAAATTATATGAAAGCTAAGTCTTTGATTTTAATCCTATAGACCATGTATACCATCTTATAAAATATTATTCTTTTCATTAGAAAAATATAAAACTTCGGATTTTTATCTGAATTGTACACATATTATCATCTTCTTACAAAATGATACAATTGTAATGTCTTGATGCAGCATGTTAGGTAAGCTAACTATAAGAGACTGAAGGTTTATTTTCGAATATTTCCGGCGCAGCATCCGAGAGGACCCGATGGTTTTCCGCCAATATTCAAAACTTGATTTATGTGATTGTTGAGAATAGACTTCCCTTTTCGGCACTATCGTCTAGTACTAGGCCTACTATATTGGCAAATTACTTCATTATTGCAGTGCCAGACTACTTATGAAGTTTAGGTAGGATACTTATGTGGTCATTTCTAATAAAACTTCACGACTGTAAGAGTCGAAATTTAGAAGTTACGTTCCCACCATAATTATTTAGTTGAACCTAGAATCTGCATCCTATTCCTACTGCTTAAATTCGGGCAAGGCTGTAGGCAGGATTTTTTTTTCGGGGGGGGGGGGGGAGGGGGGGGTTCATAAATTTCATTGGATATTACATAGTGGTTTTTATTTTTCCTCTCCAAAGTCCGATTCTATAGCTAGTTTCAAGCCATTTCATTTCGGGGAGGTTTGCACCGCCCCTTGGCTACGGCCTTGAATACGGGCACTAGCCCATGCAACTATAGCATGGGCATTCCTCAATATTCAGGATGATCTTTTATTGTTTAAAATAAGGTAAATCATATCTTATGTTCACTCATTACGTACGGTACGGTACCTGCTTAGCGAACGAGAACCGGACAATTGTACGGACGTCGGACCTATAATCAGCAGGATTACATTTTTATTGATAATTAGTAAGCCTACTATTTTGCTGCTACATTTCTAATAAGTTAGTTCCCACACCGAACCCCCCCCCCCCACGTTTTTAGAAATATATTATGTTTTTGCCTATAAAATTTCATCTTGTAGGCCTGTAGTTGTATGTTTGAAATGTTTTTTTTTTTAAGACATTAAATTATAGTAGAATGAAACCCATGCAATGGAAATGGAAGATAATATGACAGACATTAAAGAAAAAATAAATTACGGGCGATCTGAGTTCGGGAAGAAGACAGGGGTGGGTTTTAAGGGTGAAATACGGTACATCTTAATTTCCGGCAAAACTACAAGTCCTATGGAAACAAGTCACATAGCAAAAACGTAGGTAATAGGAAGATATACTACTTTAGTGATTACACTTTTTCACATAACCTCGAATTTTATGAGAAAAATGCCAGAAACCATGGTTTTTAAGAAAATTTTCCACAGTAGTGTATAGCCTATAGATATTGTTTTCTATACCATGGGAAAGAAGAGATTTTAACAAACAAAAAGCCCAGCTAATGTTTGAAAAAATTGACATTTTGACGAGATATTTTTCGATTGAAAATTAGGGTGCTTTTTCCATATAGGCCTATATACAATAGTTAAAATTAGTTCGAAAAAATTAATATTTTAAATCCAAAAAATTACGGTGTATGTAAAACATAAAATGGTAAGTTTTCACCAAATTTCACGTTAAAAAAATGTTTTTTTGTGACAGTTAAAAATAAAAAACCAAAACCTTGGTTTTTGGAATTTTTCTCTTAAATTTGAGGTTATGTGAAAAAAGTGTAATCACTAAAGTTGTACATCTTCTTATTACCTACCTTTTTGCTTTTTTACGTTTCTCCATTGTAGTTTTGCCGGAAATGAGGATGTTCCGTATTTCACCCTTAAAAACCCATCCTTACCTACTCCCCAACTCAGATCGCCCGTAATTTATTTTTCCTTTATTAGGGGTCTTCACAGTGTTCGTGTTATCGAGTTAGATGTGCTATCTAAATTAACACACAATCGTAAGTGGACCTCGGGAGTGAGTTATCATGCTATATTTATATTTAACAGGGTAAACAACGTGGTAGTAGTCAGACGTTCGTGGCACGGCTATAAAGAAAGTGGAAGAACTCTATTCTAGGGCCACATTTGATTATGTTTTGTTCATTTTGGTTATTATAATTTTAAGTATTTACTTGTATTGCTTGTGATAATAGATTATACAAATAAATTTAAATACTACAAAATTTTAAACGCGTGTTTCAAATCAATCAACAAAAACAAAGATGGCGGCGGTCAAACCTGAGCTCTCGATCGCAGCGCAAGCTAAATAGCACACTTAACTAACTTGGAAGTGCGTTTAGGATAGCACGCTGGCTAGCTTGGTTATCGGATTATCGGTGTGTTAACTTAACTTGATATAACACACTTAACTAGGTATAACTCGATAACACCAACACTGTGAAGACCCCTAATGTCTGTCATATTATCTTCCATTTCCATGGAAATGAAATGAAACCCATTGCAATGGGTTTCATTCTACTATAATTTAATGTTTTTTTCCACCATTTTTCAGGGGGTCTACATTAGTTTGAAGTGCTTAAAAATCTACTGAGTTCGCACTTATATTGTAGGCTAATTAAAATTTTCCCTCCGGGAATCCTATATCAGTATTTAAAGTGCTTAAGAAGCCAACATTTCACTCCCACATCACAAATAAATCCCCCCGGGGACTCTCTATTATTTACACAATAGCCTATGCATTTGCTCTTCAAAATTTTAACTTTTTTGAATAGAAATATCGAAAGGACGATTGCTTGGTCTATAGGTTGAACCACAGAATACTTTAATACATGGGTTGAACGGCCAATAAATTGGAACCTGTTCGGTTTTGTTACGGTAGGTACTCTGTTTAACACCTAAAGCCTACCGAAAGCAAGGTTCAGCAGACATTTTTCATGGAAATTGAGTTTTTTTACCCCCAGAACCAAACTATCAGATGTAGGGAATCACTTATATTTACTAGGTCCTCCATGATGGATCTATCCTAAACTTAGAAATTATATAGTCTACTCAATTTTACAAAAAGAAAATCGGGCAGTAGATAAGCATAACATCTTTCTTGCACACAATGCTGGGCTAATCTTTAAACATTTATTACGGTAGCCTAATTCCTTGGGAAGCGGTCCCATATCATAGGTACCTACACACCGTACGTAGTACTAGTATAGTTTACTTCAGCTGAGCAGCATAAGACGCTGGCCAACAGAAGAATTTGTTTACTTTGGGTTTATTATGAATAGACATAAGAGGCGGTGGATACTTCAGGGTCTTATCGGGCTCTGCGATCTTAAACACACAAACCCCGCATCAGCAGGTTGACCCAGTTTTCTTATAAACAAGATCCCTACTTGTTTATTTAAGAAGTCTCTGCATTCATGCTTTCAGAACCTAGAAAGATGGAGTGCCTTGTCGCGGGGCGACCTTTATAAGCCCTACGCTTCTCGGGCCCAGGACACTTAAAACTAAAATGGAGAACGATAAGAACGAAAACAAACTTACACTAATATTGGTAGAGACCTCAGGACGGCGGCGGGACAAGCGGGCGGATCGAGTGCTCTTCCTTCCAAAAATACCTCTACCGCCTGAGGCAGCGCGGGCTGAGAGGTCTACCTATCAGCGATTTCCATCCGGTAAAGCCCCGGATGGTAGGTTCTGCTCTAACATTTATCTGTGATGCTGTCTAGCCATAATGCGGCAGCGCCGCCAGATACATGCCGCAGTCGGTTAAATGTGCCGCCTATGTTTACCGCCCCCCCTTCTGCGGGTCACCAAAGTCACCAGTACAGTAAATATTTATTGTTGAGTTGGAAAAAATTTGTCTCGAAATTTTGATACATGATATATTGACTACAATCGTCAGAATTGATTTGTATAAAACGGTTGGTAGGGGGTGCGGACGTAATTTTTGTACACATCAAATCTGACGATTGTCAGAATCAGTGCTAGAGACGGCCACGTGTATCAAAATGTCGAGAAATATTTCTTCAATTGCCTAAAATCTTTTACCAAGCGCTACAAAAAATATTTACTGTGATATTCGACTTTGAAAAAAAAAAAAAAAAACGAGTGGCGTTGGTGTCCTGAGGGAGAGGCCGGAGTTTGATTGACCCTTAAGAGTGTACAGCCCGTAGGAAATTGGCAGCCCGAAATTTAATACTTTTTATTTAAATAACTAAGCATTGTATTAAAGATTTGGATCATCAAAGTTGTAGAAGACTACTTCACGCATCATATTATAAGATATTTTTAATTTTCGAAATTGTAGTTTTTTCAGAAACTTGCAAATATTTTATAAACAATAACTTTTCACGTATTGTCGATTTCATAAATAAACTACAATTTCGAAAACTAAAAATACCTTATTATACGACAACTTTGATGAGCCAAATCTGTAACAACATGCATAGTTAATTAAATAAAAAATAAAAAGTATTAAATTTCGGGCTGCCACTTTCCTACGGGCTGTACACTCTTAAGGTTATGTTAAGTTTTCTATAGATCAGACCTAAAACAGGGTATGGGCCGTAAATGAGCTGCTACCAATATTAATTTTCTTATCCTTGCAGTATACTCCCGCTGGAGCTACGGAAAGTACAATATTGTAATGGTAGCCTCCAAGCTTTTGCCTATTCCTATGCATGGCGGCTTCCTTCGGATTTCAGTTCCTGTAGTGGGAACCACCCTTGAATCAGACGTAAGTCCCTCTTTGGAGGCTGAGACCAAACCAAGCCAACTTTTGACGAGAGTATGCTGCGGGTATTAAACTCATTATTGGTCCTGCTTTTTCTAGTGATGTGGTTTTAAAATTGAACAGGACAACAGAAAGATTGATGAGTGCCTCGTGCACTAAGACTTTAATAAGTATAGTACGGTACGTAGGTCTACTCTTTTATTTTAGCTTAAATATTATAATGGAAGGACTGCCATCTTTCAATTATGAAAGACAATTAGCTGTATCTGCACAACCATTTTCATACAGTAAATTTAAAATTACACTAAATATGCTACGTCCTAATCATTATTAGCTTAATTACACATCTACTGGTAAGAATTAATAATAAGGGGGCTAGCAAAATAAGTTACGAATTCCATGTGCTGTTACACTTACTACTGACCTTTTTTTTTATCAATTATATAGGTAGTTACATAAATCAATCAAATTAGGTATCACATCTCTTCAGTTTTAAAAGCTTTTTTGATCTGGTACCGTATTAGGCTTTCAACACATAGTAAGCTCACCAAGAACTAAGCTGTATTATACTGTACACGAGAAATGGTGGTTGTTCCTTATTAGGGATGTTCACAGTACCTGTTAAAAAATGTATTTTGGAGTTGATTAATTAATTAATTCCGGATTGGCCCCGAAATTTTGATGAGTTCTTACGTGGATAGGTTACCCATACCGCGTAATTAAATTATTTCCTTCATTTCGGTAGCTTCCAAGTATCATGATGAAAACTGCTATCAAGTGGCATTATTATATTTTAGATAAGTATCGTAATACCATGCCACTATTGAGAAAAATTGGAAAAATCCTATGAGCCCAACTAAGTACCAGATCTCCGACCTACCATTTATGCCACTAGGGCCCGGGCCGGTAAACAGTTTAAATAAGGTACCTAACAGTTTCCGGGAACCTGTCAGCTAGCTTAGAAGACATTTATTTCGAACGAGACCTTAGTACTAGATCTGCCGCCTAGCTGCATTGTAACGCAATTTTTCAGTTCACAATTAGAAATTTCTACTGTTTTTATACGTTAAGGGACAGATTTATAAATAGGTAACTTGTCGAGAAGGAATTTTTGACGAATTTAATTAATTTCTCGTTCCACAGCCAGAACCAGAACAAATTATGATTGTAGCTACAGTACTATAGATGCTACCAAAACCTATCCAGCTGATCTACCACTGTCAATGCATTTCTTCCCAATTTTATCAGTTTGTTTAAAGTCCCCGTAAGCCAGCCATAAGTAAATCTGTATACACCAAGTCAAATATAAGTTGCTGCATTTCAATGTTTTTCATTAAGCAAGTACAGTGTAATATGACAAGCTATATATTCATATTATACTTAAGCGTTGTGTATTTGATCTACCCTCCAACGTTCAACTCTTCTAAGGAATAAAATGAATCAAGCCACAATGATATGAAACAAGGTCAGATGAAAAATGCATAAAAACTTAATTCGGTTTTCCAGCAGTAATAATATTTCAAATGAGACAATGTTCATTCCCTTCAAAATCTTGAATGTTTTATATTTGACCACTTTCATAACTTTGCCGCTGTGGAACGAGAAATTAATTAATTTCTTTAAAAATGTTCAGTCATTTTTGTTTAAAAAATATTTTGAAATCTCTCCCTTAAAGAACATCAGCCCGGATAAGCACGATTTTTTTTATATCTGTAACTTAATTAAATTCGTATAGCACAGTAATCAACATGCTAAGAATTTTTCAGCAACAACCACATAGGGATTACAATCCATATTAATTATGGCACATATTTAATACAGTAACTTAAGCTACAGTATATCTGTTTATTCACCATCACATGAACATGAACAATGACCAAAAATTTACGGCAAGTACAAAGTTTGAAACCTGGCAAATAACATGAAAAATACTATCATGCTCCAGGAACAAATCCTTCGGTAAGAGATTGCGGTCTGACCGAAACGTAAAACATAGATAGATACTGGATCTATCTGTGGTTGTACTGCTACATACCACATTTCCATAAATAATTACTCCCACAGCAACTGGGGCCATGGATTTGTTCATGTGATGATGGATAAGGAATAGAGCAATACAGGAAGAAACCCAAGTATTTTCAATTGAATAACATCTCACGTTCATCATTCCACAAGATCGTCTACATAAAATTATTGCTACATTTTTTTCATCCTAAAAATTGATCCTACTAAAAGAGGTGTTGTTTCGTACGAACCTTCCTTTGGCGATCTATCCGTGCTTGAAAGCGTAACTAGCCAAGACAACACCTCGATTTACATAACTATGAACCCTGGGTGTATGGGACATACAGAGTAATGGCTGCCATTTTAAAGGAATTGCAAGGAATCAGTCATTTAGATGAAAAATGAGTTCTAGCAGCTTCTCTATATAGGTATATGTGCTTATTATGCCACACAAACCCAGGGAATCATATTATAAATAAATAACACTGTTTGGTATACACATAAAGTACACGTAGAAACAAATGTTACACACATAAACAAGGCACTTATCTTTCCCTTTCAACTACCAAAGAAAAAAATTCAAGTTCATTAGTGGAACAATCTATGGCCAATTTGAGTATTATTCTTGTCATTATAGCGTCTTTATTACTCAGTAAATATACATAACGGCTCCAGTATATATTGACAAGCTACAATACACAGCTACGTAGGCTATATTTCCATCTAATTAAATACCGTAGATAATTATACATTTAAGTATGCAGTAGGTATTAATTTTAAGTTTAAATGTAGGTGAATAAAAGTGAAAATTGCATGATGGGAGACGGTATTAGCATATGGTGCCTATTCAATAATTTTGTAATACTAATTATTGAAACGAGGCATATGTGCGCTTTTATTGTGTCAATGTAGTAGTACTGCAAAAAATAATAAAAAGCTATTTCTCAGAAAGGACTAAATTGTAGAAGTAAAGGTATACTCTTGGCACATTTTTAAGCCATTACAGAGTCTTTCTGGCCAATAACTATAACGAACCATGTACTCTCCCTCATAAGCAGAATACTAATGACAGATGCATGCAGTTACATAGCATGATTAGTAAGTCACTCCATCACTAAGAGCTGTTTATGGTGATGGTATAACCTCCATTTTCGGTTGAAAAATGCCATTGCAGATTATTCGATTTATTGCAGGAATGGAAACAAGATAAGATATTTCAAGAGTTAGTGGAATTATTATGTTATAAAGAAGTGCAGAAATGAAAACGAATGATTACTTATTAAGATACCGTGGAAAAACATCGTCCATCATGACTTTGGCCTTTTCTCATCATGCTAAGCATATGCACAACAACTTCAATTGAAGTGAAAACAAACTCAACAAGGCCTGTTTCCAAACATTTCATGCCACAAAATACTTCTTACTGTTAGTAGACATTTTCATTTTGGAAACTTGTCGACCAAATTCGTTGGACTCATCCTATCATGACCAATGCAATTGTATGCTATTAAAACGGCCAGCCTTTTTTAGTTGTATTTACTCTGATATAGAGCAAAGTTCGTTCTTTGGACACAGAAATTCTCAAAATGAACATTTCTACTCTACTGAATGGGTACATATTTACATAATGCTTTATTACGTGTAGAATGATAAAATATTGTACGGCCGGGGTTGGGTATTGGGAATTACTTTACTATGAATTGACAGCATGCTTTGACAGAAACATTTTAAATGAATCAACAATTTATAAAAATATAAAACAAAAAATGAACAGTGATTGATTTGAGACCCGCAAAAAGCGAAACCCCGACCGATCAAACAACAAGTGGATTATCACAAACCGTATACAGTAATAGGAATTTTAAATTTGTGAACTGCTCATTTGCGTAAAAAGTAAAGTTATTAATTAGGTACATAAACGAAATTGCCTGCGACTGGTAACAAATCAATTCAGCCTTTTACAATGCGGCAAAGTGCATTTTCTTCACGCAAATGAAGAGTTAACAACATGCAATTCACACTGCAATTGGTTGACTATGCTATATCATCTTTGGACAAACAAAACAGATAGCGGCATTTCAACATAACAAACAATATGTACACAATCAATGGAGGAACTTAAATTGACAGCTTTGTCTTAAATCGATTGCAAAAGCATGCAACTTTCAGTCGTTGTTAGTAAAGATACTAAAATAGGGATAGCCTATTCCAGATTTTCAAAATAGTTTCGGTGGCTGTGAAATGACAAATGCAAACGTCATCAATTAGAACATAATTATTATTATTATTATTTTTTAATTAATTTACGGGCGCCGGCAAGCTGGGACTTGCTTTTGCACCCACTGATTGAGATGTATTCTGTAGCGTGTATTTGCATCAATTACAACATAATTATTAAAAAAATATATATATATTTGTGGGCACCGGCAAGCTGTTGCACCCGTTGACTAATTTGCAGTGTATTCTATTGTGTGTAAATGTTTAGTGACCCGGCGTAGTCGAGTTGGTGGAGGTCTGGGCTATGCATCGGAAGGTCGAGGGTCGACACATGAGATGAAGTCAAATATTGTCTGGGTCTACCTAACATGAATAATACTTCCACCGGTAAGGAATAAACGCGGCTGCCGGTATCCTCTACCAGACCTCAAGCCTAAACCCTTGAGGGGATGTCGGGCCCATGTTTAAACTGCTTCAGAAATGTTTTATTGCCAAAATGCGATATATTTTATTTGAAACGTCTACATTTAAGTCCGCTTTATTGAAGATTCTGAATAGACTACTGACATAAGAAACTTGAACATAGCCTACGATAGATTTTATGTGCTTTCAATGTGAAAATCAAATTATATATCAGCTAGCAACTAATGATATTAATTTTAAAACCCACGATAAGGTTTGAACACATTGACAGACACAAAAAGTTAGTCTTTCGAAATTCATTCACATTCAGAGCCACCTTCGTTGCATATTTTTAAAGGGTAACATTAACAAAAATGAGCAATTTGCACATAGGAACAAAAACATGCCTTGAAAACTGAACAAAATACTTAGTAGTTAAACTACAACTGACAAAATTAGAGATGGAGCACTATCCCGCCAAATGAACGTCGGCTTTGGTTAATTTTTAATTTTTCTCGGAATACACCACCGAATTTACAAGCATTTAGGGCCCCTATACAGCAGGCGGGTACGGGAAGGCATAAAATAAACAAGCTTGTAGTTTGTTTATTTCCATAGAACATTGTCTCCATTTTAGATATGTTTTATTAGGCTTATAAGAAGGAAACACTGCCCATTGTACACACGGAATCCAAGCTTATCCTATGTTGGACAAGCTCTTGCACCCGCTGTGTGGACCCTGATGAATTTTTACCCTGGCTTTCATACCAAACTAAGTACTGCAGACTACAATGCCGTGACGGCAGAAGTGGAAAAGAAGATGAAAACATTAGAATACCAACTGCTTCTTAGCTCTGGTGGGCAAGAGTAATTTGTTTGACTTGATCGCACTTTTTAATTTTATATTTCGCATATTGACAAGTATAGTACGTTCAGTGAAGATCCATTAGAAGCAAGTAGAAAAATTCCCGAGGAAGACTCACATTTCTAGTTTTGCCAAAATTACTTAATCTCTACTATGAAAGCTAAAACTAAATAATGAGACTATGTGAAGAAATACAGCCAAAGAAAACAATCATTAGTAGCCAGCATTGGTGATTAAAAGAAGTTGAGATTTTTTAATCACAAATGACGGAATATTGACTAGTGGAATACACGCCTTAAGTTAACGAAACATTACTAATTCTTGAAGGTGTGTCATTGCGCCAGCCAAAGTAATTTATAAACAAACATTAGTTTTCTTCAATTAAGTTTCCACACGCCAAGGCATTTGAAACGCGTTAGTTAACCTTTTATCTTTCGAAAATGTACGTTATCAGAGAAACATTGCAACTCTATATGAATGAAAAACCTCTGCAAATTCTTGCCTGACATCACTGATAAACATGCCGAAGGCAGACAAGATCGCGGGGAACGAATCGAAATGGCCAAGGATTAAATTGCTCCTAGTTGTCAAAATATTTCTTTCAATAAGTCGATTTAAAAAAAAATTGAGTTTATAACGTTACCTAGCAGTACATTCAAATGTACATTACAATGTACAGTACGATATCGCGTTCCAAACACGATGGCGTGAAGCGCCTTAATGCGCTCCAAACTCTCTTGACTCACAGCTTAATTAAAAACGAACGTATCAATGACTCGTAACTTTAAACCTCTTCAATTGGCATACGACTAGAAGCAAGTTTCGAAAAATAAATTACAGCGAATTTTTTTCCGTCATAAAATGCACGGGAAAGCGAAAATGAAAGGGTGTGAATGGTTAAACACAGGGAGATTTGCAATTATTGCCGCATGAATAGGCAAAGCAAACTATTGAGATATTTTCTTATCAAATACCGAAGCTTTAATTTTTCTATTGTACGGAGAAGCAATTAATTTAATTTGTATCGGACTTTAGTCTAAAATTAATATTTACTTTTGTGCATAGTAAAATCAAGTATCAGTCAAATTTTAGCATACGAGGCTAACTAGCGAAGCATAGTTTCGGGTAAAAAATTAAGCCTCGACAAGAATGGAAAGGTAAACTTGTAAGTATTGCTACCGTATCCTGTGGCAGTGAGTGGCATTTATGTTCGTGGATCAAACTTTTTACTATAAACTACAAATACCTACTAACGACAAAACGAGCCAATGAATGTGCTATTCTATTCTAGTATAATGTTGCTCCACTTGTATGTCTCGGGTCACATGAGCAATTTGCTCCTGCCCCATTTTACGTAAATTCCACAATCACGTAGTCTCCAGTAAACATGAAATATCAGTGGGTGCCAAGCAGAGTTATGAGCGTTCCATTGTAACTTAAATTAAGTAGCAGAGTAGCCAGGCAATGAGCAATCCCAAACATCAATATTATCAGACTTATCATAAAGGAAACAATCAACAATTTTCATTCTCTCTCTCATTTTCAAGTAATTAACATAGGTTGGTGTTCGTCGATTAGTGTATTAAATTGCTTCTTACTGTAGTGTTACGTAAATCTAGCCATATACATAACTTTTAACATAAATTGCTTTTTCAGTGAGTTTATTATACATAAAATTTTGGTATTTTCACTAGTTTTTTCTTAAAGTATACACTTACGTCTAAAACTTCTTATGTTAAATTATGAGTCCTAAAATCGACCCTACCTTACGTACACAAGTTTTTGTTACTTTATCTATTTTGTAAGAGTCTGTTCGATTATCATTTGAAAATTACATTGCCAAACATTTGGTCGAAAGATTTCCAACTAATTTCAATCTGCTCTAGTTCAATTATCTATCACATCATTCAGCGAATACGAAGTTAATAATCCTACGACCAAACGACAAAAAAGGTAAATTAACGAAAAATATAAGAAAGCGAATTACTATTGCTTTTTATACATAGACATTTATCTTATTCTACCTGACGGTTGAATTTTTTTTAGGAAAGCCAACCAACAATATGATGAAACAGAGGAAACGCATGGGAGTTTATTCACACAACAAGTAAAACTTGACGAACTTCTGGATTTATATACATTTTTCTAGACTCGAACAAAACTTAACAATTTACTCTGGTAAGTACTTCATAACAAAATGGGCATCACTGACCGAGATCTAATAATACATGAAAAACACAGTCACACGTTTTAACAGCAAAATGGTCACTAGGAAAGTCCCTACAGGGACATGCACTGCAGGTTCAAAAAAAATTTAGACTTGCTTTGCAAATCACTTTGGCTGAAATGTTGCAGTATAGATGAGAGTAATTAAAAATGTCATTCGATTAGCTTACTATTATATTTTTTACAAAAGCAGCCAAAATCAGTTCTTTTATTAATGGACTAGAAAATAGGCTAAGGTTTAATCTAAGGGGCAGGTACAATGAATATTTTTTGCTCCATCTCATCGTTGGTTGGCGTTTCAAACATCACCTATCGTACAACACACTAGTTTTATTGAGTATTCATCGATATTATCATTTTTTTTTTAAAATCAATAATAGGTATATAGTAGATTATAGTGAATTAGTAAGTACATAGTTAATTTTATGGGATCTCTGCATCTCTTCATACCATTCTTCGGTTTTCAACACGAAAACTGCGGTGGGACGTTGAGAGACACGTGTCTAAGAGTCTTTTTGGTGGTACATCATGCATTCATAACTAAAAATAGAATTAACTAAAAATACTTTAAATTATAGGAAATACTGACCATTTCACTGTCAGTCATACTGCATAACGCAACGCTTTTGCCGCCGCCATATTCCGTAACTTAGGAAAATTTCATTGTCAAAGTCTTTACATGCAAGTTGCAAAGCTGGTTGGAATACCAGCACTTCATAAGAGACCGCAAAGCCGGATGACACTGAATGGAGTCATTCTTCACGGGCAGAAAGCACCAGATGTGAAGTAAACTTAGCCCCAACCAGCTTTGTAAGTGGTGAATTTCAGTAGATGTGTAGACGAATTGATAGTAGAGGTAAATAAGAGGTTAAGCAGTCAATCCGTTAGAGCGGTCCATTCCACTCCTTAGCTGCAAAATAAAAATAAACTGCTGGATAAAAACAAATACATTTTATAAAATCCCATAGTAGTAATAAGTAATATATTTAAATCCCAATTTTACAGTTTACAATTGTTATTTTTTATATTTTTATTTAGCCACAGGCAGTACCGTGCGTGCCCTAATTACAGGGAATCGTTATTAGTAGTAGGTTAGTCTGTAGGTGATAAGTTAATGTTAGTTGGGTTAGGTTACGGTGTAGGTTAGTGATGGTGTGTTTCAGGGTGCGCGTTTTTAATTAATGTTTTTTTATATTCTTTACGTTTACATAAAACATGTCTGTTAGTACCTACCATTTCGATAGATTTATTTAGAAACATATATATTTTTATTTTCTATCACCTGCATTTTAATGATTATAAATAATTCATTAACAGCAAATCGGAGCACTCGGTGTTTGTACAGTCTTTTGTCGAAAATCCTTAATACTTAGGCGGCCATTCCACCGACGAATTTACTTCATTTGTGATTTTGTCATTGACGTTTGTTTTGTTTTAAGAAGACCATTATGTAGATACTTAACTTATCTATTATAAATTAAGTTATAATATGGTAGCAGACATCATTAATAAATTTCTACCATATTATAACTTAATTTATAATAGATAAGTTAAGTATCTGAGTCATTATCAAAAACATTGACAAATCTGAATTGCTTACTTTTAATTTTTTTATCAACTCAAAATTGCCCGTTAATATTTTTTTTGGGTCCTATTATATCCTTTCTACCTATAACTGACGTGGTTTGTCTTCATTTTCAACAATAGCAGTTTTAAACGTGTTTGAAGATTAGGAGTTACCGAAATTTGTCATGAGTGCAACGAGACAACTTCAAATATTCTGTGTCTTCCGTAAAACTTTCCTTAAGCATTTTTCCACCCAATTAGTTTTGCCATGTGTCCTATCCCCCTGCCCTTCTGCTAAATGTCTCAATATTTGTAAGTTGCTCAATTTTCTACTAAATCGAAGTCATGAAAGTCACAATTGCTTGTAATGAGGTCTTCAATTCTCAAAAATATTTTTAAACGTAAGGGAAAAGTTAAAGACACATCAAAAACGTATGGGACCTTACAAATTATAGCAATTTATTGAAACCCCGTCTAAGAAAAGTCATAAGAAAGTTTGGAAAAATATTTAAAACAGGCCCGTTGCACTCATGATTATCTAGTTGCACTCATGACTGGTGGAGGTTTGACTGACTAGAAGAAATAGAAACAAAGGTATCTTTTTGAAATTTCTATTTTTCGAAGAAATTTACGTCGCATTGAAACTTAAAAAAAATTCTTTTCCCCTTGTTCTGAATATTAAGAGATTTCAATAATATCATCGAATTTGATGCAGGCCCTATGCCATATCATTATCGCCCAAGCGGAATATGTTATTCTTGCACACCCTCAGGAAAACAACCACCTTCTCTCCTTCATCGTCATCGACAGTTTCTCTTGCAACCGCAGCATAACGGAACATTTTTCATGTAGGTGAGTTACGGTTTGTAGCTTGTCGACAGTAACTGCTCGATCGTCTGCTAGTTTTCTGACACCTTGATGGGATGGTGAAGGCTGACAAATTCTTGGTTTTTTCTGTTCAAGTTTTGTCAAATCTTCTACCTTCTTCCTTCTATCATTCCTCATTTTCTGCTTTGTCTTGTGTAGTAATTCTCGCTCTGGGTCCAATTTTCTATTCATTCGGCATTTTCTTGCTTTCTGCACTACTCATTGTCATATTTATAAAAGAAAATGAACTTTCAAAAATCTTATTACCATTGTCCATAATGAGTGCAACGCTCGATCATGAGTGTCACGAGTGGCTTTGTAGCACTCATGACTCGTTGCACTCATGAGAAAACCGAGAAAACTAAAAATATCTCCGGTATTAATAGCCTGATAGGGCTAGGTTAGTTGTGAAGTTAAGCTTAATGGCTTCATTGTTAAAAATAATTATGTTCCAACAAACAATTCTTAATTTTTATAGGTGAACCTTATGTTGCTCTCATGAGATCAAATAAAAATACGCAAACGCATTTTTTTAGTAACTGCTATAAAATTTTTAAAACACTTGCAGAAGCGTCTATAGGTAGACAATAACAATGCGAACATATATGGCGACGACTTTGCTCTAGTGATACGTTTTCACGCGCCTTTCTAAGTTATTTCTTAACGTTGCACTCATGACGTAGCAATCAGTTCTTATGTCACAGACAGTCCAAAAACTTTGTGTTAACAGCTCAAGACTGGATGCAGGACTCTTAAGACATCACAAAATGTAAGATGGATAGTTGTTGCAATATATTACACTACCGCCAAAGTGATCAGTCTTTTAGTTCAGGCGAGAAAAAATCATGAAGTATATTATTTTTAGTGTGGACACACATTTTGAGCCCACTTTCCAACTTTAAAAATGCCCCAAATACTTAAAAAATGGTTATTTTACACAAATGTATATTAATTTTTTTAGTTTAAGAGTATGGTAACAAAGTCTGACCAATCTCATTCCCGCAACCAACTACAAAGCGCCACTAGATAGTCTAATATACACTGGACAGGAAATTGTCAATGTTTTTGATAATGACTCATCTACACAATGGTCTCCTTAAAACAAAACAAACGTCAATGATAAAATCACAAATGAAGTAAATTTGCCGGTGGAATGGCCGCCTTAAGAGTACGTACATTACGTGTTTGTTGTTGTAAAGCCGATTTTCACAGGAAATATCGCTCGCAGAGCCATTAAATTAGCTGAAAGCTTCCTCTACATTTTGATACATGACATTGTGACCTTCACTAACACCAATCGGCCAGTTTTTAAACCCCCGCACCAATCGTTTTTTATACAAATCAAATCCCATAAATGTGAGTGTGACCAGTGTCATGTATCAAAATGCTCAGACATTTTTTTTCTGTTTGTCTTGATAAGTTATTTTTGCCAACTGTGCGTTTGAGTTTTCCTTATATTTGATTTTTCCATATATAAGACTTCTCCCCCACCTATTCCCTCTTAAGAAGTTGGAAAACTTATTATTTGTTGAACGTTATAGTATGCCCACATTAAATTAAATAATAGTTTATTTCATGGAGATATATGTGAACAACCTCCAGGCAATCTTTTTTTTTTACACAATACTTCTCATTTCCGTAAGCCGTTACACCACGAATAAGAACTTACGCAAGCAACGAATAAAGCTATCTTTTGCAGTGCAAAGCAACTGAATTCAATTGTAGGCGTAGTAGACGGGTTTACCACTCTTCGACTTCATTCCAATATCTTCCTACATCAAAATAAACAACACATTGTCACTAGACAGCAAACCACAGAAGGACAGGACAAGCTTTATAAGCCAAGACAGCAGCCTAGCAACTACACTAGTAAAAAATCATATTTGGCGTAGTTCCGACCATGCACTTCTGGCCAAAATTCGACAGAATGTAGCATCAAACATTTCTGTTTCTTGATTGGGGTACATATGTATGAAGCGTATCGTATCCACTTAAGCCTTATTATGGGCCCTTACAGAGTATTTCTACAGCACTTATTATTATTACAATTAATACTCAAAGAGGATTTTCTTTGTTCTGATTGTACTTTTTTTGGTTGAGATATGCACGACTACGTCCTCATTAATTTGTTTACTTCACTAAGGTTACTTCCTATCATAGTGGAGCAACTCAATAACCGCTTCACACAATTACCAAATCCCATCAGAGCAGCAAGTGTGACTGGACTGATGGGCTACTGGCAATATCTTCCATGTACACAGTCAAATAGCAGTATATTGGATGCAGTTTGGTAGGACTCGATTGCTGCAATTCCAGTGCTGATAAGATGCACTGTGTTTCCACAGGCTATGGCCAATGACAGCATCAAACATTGTTTACCATTATAAATTAATAGCCTATCAAATATCCACGAAAGATATGAAGAACAGTCTACTGCACGCTTGATGGACCTATCATCAAACATTCGACATGATTTCTGCCTAAATGGCTTTCAATTTTTAAAAAGGAACAGTAGGAGCGGAGGTAATGACGAGGCTTTCTCATTATGTTCAGTTTTTGGGCAAAAATTTAAGTTCTCCATTATTTTGTTCTTAATCTGATGAAACTAAAACTTTTTCTATTTTTTTTTTTCATTTTTTATACGCACCTGTGGATGTTAAATTGTAAGTAGACTATATAGCTACAGAAAAAATTGATTACATCAAAACTCTATGGCGCAAAGATACAAGACCACAGCAACTCGCTCTCGGCAAAGGTGTTTATTTTCTATTCTATTACGCAATGATCACCAATCAGAAGCCACCTTACCGAGTAATAGGCTTCAAAAACAACTAACACAGTACCAAGGAACTAAATGTCCCAAGGGTGTACCTGTACTTTTTATTTATTTTTATTTTTAAAAAGATTATTCGCATACAAACAATTCAATGAATGTATCCGAATAACCTCTTCAGCCGCCTCTGTAGGTAATACCTGTATTGAGTTACGACAGGTTTCCGATCGCATGGTGTGAGACTCGCACAAGTACGAACAAGCTACCACTATGCCATCGAAGGCCTTCAACATTCAGATCGTATCACCAGCTTCAGAAACGACAGGACACATGCAAATATTATATATATATATATATATATATATAATATAATATTAATAAGGAGCTGAACGAGGCATTTGTTTACAATACTGAATATAAATTCGGACACGACAAGGAAAGAAAGAGAATGTGATCAACTGAAATAAAATTTTATCGAAATATTGATTAAAAATCAATTGAGGCAATGAAAATGTTTTAAACGTTAGGATAAATTAATGTTTATTGCGGGAAACAGCCAGTTCCATTGGACTGATCTTTCGAGCCAGTGATTATGATAATATGTTGAAGATTTAGACGATCTAATAATAATATATAGCCAGTTTTAGGGAACTAAAAATGAGTAAGTAATGAGATAACGGTTGTATTAATGGAGGTAAATTAGTTACTAGTTATTGCGAACAACAGCCATAAGGAGTAGTCAGTTTCATTGGAATAAAATGATAAGTTTATTGAGGCAATGAAACAGTTGTTTACATGTGTTAACGGTTAGATTAAGTTGATAGCTTATTGCGGGAAAACAGAGAAACGGAGGTAGAATCTCGGTCCCCGGCATCGTCCACATCAAGGCCGAATAAATTTCCAGCAGTAACAGGGAAAGGACAGAATGGGATCAGCAAATGAGGCATCTATACATAACAACAGGAAAGGATTAGGAAAGGGATGTAAGCAAGGCAAAATGCAAGGCACTAACCAGTCAGTCATTGGCGCTGACTTGTATGGCGCTCAGGGGTTCAAGCACCCCAACTTCCAAGAGAATGGGGGTACCACCTAGATAAAGACAAATATTACATACGGTATGGCCGCATGGCACAAATTATTTTAACATACCGAGCCTTCGCTGTATCTTATGTTGACATTATCAAACTGATAAGATCGTAGGTCATCTTTGTATGGAATATGATATGCTTATCAAAACAATATTAATAGACTCATCAACGCGCAATATTAGGACACGCCTTTAAGCTAAAAAAGACCAACACCCCAAAAAATATTGCCAAGTCGGCGCCAATGCCACAGTCAGTTCCGAAGGTTTGTAGTTCCAGATATCTATATAAGAGAACATGCCTAAAACAAAATAACTTCACACTTGTCATGAATTATGATTCCTGGTGGCTCTATGCATAAATTGCAGGGCAGATTGGCCTGACTCTCAAGGCTAGTCGTAGTATGATGGTCAGCCACCAGGGTGAACTAAGTTCGTGTCTCGGTCGGGGCAAATTTTTCACAACCAAAATAGTGAGCTGCGAACCACCGCACCGAGGCCCCGCTAAGTGGGGAGGAGACTTCAGTGCATATAAATGCATTTATAGAACTCAGAACACACATAATTTCATGACAAATAAGGTTATGCAAAGTGTTTGTCGCTAGGCAAATATCGCAATAATTCAGCAGCCTTATCATGGCGATTTTAATACCGGGGTTAATATTATACCATGTCACGTGATGGTATTAATTCAATTGTTTAAAATAAATGAACAGCAGATTTCAGAATGTTTAAATTTTGATGTTGGCAATACTGAAGAACTGAACTGACGCGACGCTGCCGTAGCAAATATAAACACATATTGCCCTAGAAATAAACAAGGGTTTAATTTTGAATTAATATAATAAGGATTATAAATAATTTTATTTGTCTAAATCTAAGGCAGAAAAAAAATTAGGACTCACCAAAAATATAGCTGAAAATTATTCAATTGTCTAAATGGACACAATTTGAATTTTCCGCGCTTAGGACTCTTGCGACGATTACCAACATTAAAAATTTAAAAATTCTGAAATTGCTGTTCATTTATTTTAAACAATTGAATTAATACCATCACGCGACATGGTATTATATTAACCCCGGTATTAAAATCGCCATGATCAGGCTGCAGACGCTGAGACGCATGATCTAATATTTAATGCAATCATCCACTTTCTGACAAATTGAAACCAAGTCTGCTATACTTCCATAGTGTTGCAGCGCCAGGGCAACACTCATTGTGTTAAATTGCCATATGCGAATATTCTTCAGGAACCACATACAATTGAAATGTCTACGTTAGAAATTTAGATAAAGACATAAAATAAAATCGACGGAAACGGGATTCGAACCGAGTGTCCTTGTCGTGGTGGTGTGCTGACCACTGCACAAAATTCGTCTTCATGTCTTCCCATACCTAGATAATCCAGTGTCAACAAGTACTAATAATCTAATAATTATGCACTCAAATGCATGTTTTGACGGATACACGCATTAATTAATGTACTGGAATGGCGTTAGGTATAACTAAGCAGAAATTAGTTTATAATTGGCTGGATGGGGAGATACTTAAAAATATTATACATTATGCTCTCAGTTATTGTCTTATAACACCTTACCAAAATTGCCACTGATAGAACTACAAAGAACTTTTCGCGTGCAGGCAATATAGTTAGTCATGCAAAATTAATATTAAATGAGGTACTTACATCCGATGGAGGTTCAAATGGGTGCATAATCGGGCCGTCGATTGCGTAGTACATGGGCGACACTTGAGGTCCTGGGGGGCTTGATTCCTGATTCATCATAGGAGGAGTCAAAATGTACCCCAAAGGCGGAGCACCCCTAAACATGGGTCCCTGAAATGAACCAGTTAAATGGTAAAAATTTGGCAATCATTGCGTAACATGCAAGTTTTACCTTTTAATGAGAGGTTTCCGAGAAAATGTCTCAAAAATCTAATGCTCTATATTGTAAGATGTTAAAAAAAACAACATAATAATCACGCGAGGCTGGCATCCTCAAATGAAATAATTAGCAGACTTATCAAGAATCAAATCCTTCTACAGCGATCTTATCCCATTATAATGATTCAGACGTTCCCCGTAATAGCTGTTTGCGGGACTACCGGCATTAAGATGACCAGCGAAATGCTTATGACTTAACTTATTTTGATAGAGCTCGTTAAGACAAAATCATAAAAAGAGGAAACTTGTAAAAAAAACACACTTTTTTCCCCTTTCTTGTAGTTTGCCATAGTAGATAGGACTTTTCTCGCCTCTCAGGTGGCACGAATAAAACAAATCCGTCCGCTTTCGATTCGAACATACGCGTTTAGAGATGAAATGCCATTTTGCACAATGTCAGACAGACATCCAGGAGAAAACATGACCTCCGTTGTGTTCAGAATAGATGTTATACAACAGAAAGCAAAAACAAATTACCTTTTACGTCTCACGAAGACACCGTCCTTCATTAGCTACCATATCTTATAAATTATTATATAAAATCGATATACAACTTTAATTTTATATAAAAAAGGAGGAAAGAAGGTATCTGATATCTATGGCTTTTCTGGTAATAGTATATGTGTATAGCGAGATCTAAGAAGAAAAGGGAATTTAAAAGGGCTGGATCCTGTCCAGCAGAAGATAGCCGGGTAATGTTGGCAACGTGTAGGGGACAGTTGGCAAGATTGGTAGCTCTCCGGCACCTAACATTCCGTTCTGGCGGGCAGCATGAAAGGAAACAAAACAAGTCAAATATGTTCGGAAAACAAACAGAAGTCAGTTCTATAGAGGAGAGATAGGACACTCCCCCCCCCCCCCCCCGCTAAATATGTATTTTGAATTTGAATTTCTGGTGGAACATACTACGTCATCTTCGACCAGTCAGTGAAAAAGTCTCATCTTTTCTATATAGAAGAGTGACTTGGAACGGGATTGTCTGTATGATCGCGATCGATGGTAAACATTATATAAACACATAAACGAATTATTTACTCGCAATTAGTTTAATCCCAGTCTATAGTAAAGAACCTGTACGAGTGAAGCGTTCCTATTTATCAATTAGTATGGGTTCCGAGATAGTTATGTATGAGTAGTTCCAGGGTAAATAGTTGACCTAGTTTGACTGTATATCAAATTATACTTTTGTAAACCGTCGTCCTAGTTTAGCACTTAACGAAGGGCTGATTGAAAGTAGGTTTTGCAAGTTATGTAAGTGAGTACGGTGCAGAAACCAAACTAGCCCTCTGTACTATTTCAGATATTGTCGTCAAATAACAGATTTGGCCGTCTACAAGGGGATGTAATAAACTAATTAGAGGATCAATATGACATCATCCAGTTACGATATGACGCCTATTGAAGTATGCACAATTCAACGTGCCGCTATTTTTAGTTTTTAGTTTTAGTTTAATGTGAGTATTATATACCATATAATGCTGCAATATATTACTCGAGTCAATGGATCCTCAAATGCATCCGTATGCTTAGTATTGGGACACCTTATCTATTCCATTTCACATCAATAAGTTCCACAACTGGCCTACCTACTACTATCCCATGCATTTGAATGAAAATGAAGGCCCCCTTTCGCGTATGCACCCAACTAGACATAGTCATGTGGTCTATTATAACGGAATCACGTATCAAAAGGATATTTTGAGCCTTGGGGGCCTTCACATGCTGTGTATGAAACTCACCGGGACTGGCTGATACGGATACTGGTATATGGGCTGTCCGGGTGGGCACGGGTACATCATTGTCGGACATACTGCAGCTTGTGCAGGCACTGTAGTCATTTGACCATTAGTAGGAGCCGCTGAAACAATTAGTTGTATAAATGTCAACTACCAACTACTGCATATAGTTGGGACGTTGGCAAGGACCCAGGCCAGGCGGAAAAAATGTTTCTTCTATCTTCTTTATATGCCTCTTCTAACGATGATAATCATTGCAATTTGGACTGCTGCTGTGAAAAGTTAAGTCAAGCTCTTGCCACACTACTGCCGCGTGTTATTTTACCAGGGTGTACTCCTTCTGTCCGGAGCCCTTGGATTATAATATGCAGAAGACGATATTTCTCGTTCGTCATCACATGACTGAAGTAAGTTGGTTTCCGTTTCATAACCGTCAGCAGCAACTTAGTTTTCTATTTACATCGAGTCTCAAACATAGAACTTTCGTCTCATAAGGCGCTTATTCCACATACGTCAATAGTCAATAGTAAATGTGGTTTTGACGTGGTAGCAGACATTAAAGACATACTAAAAATGTCTGCTGACACGTCAAAACCACATTTACTATTGACTATTGACGTATGTGGAATAAACGCCTTATCCAGTTCTAGTCATTATATTGTATTATAGAACATATCGTTATGAAATAGGTAAGTTAACTTACGTGGGAAATTAGGGGTTGGCTCTGGCGGGCTGAAGAACGCCATCCCGTTATGGAACATGTATGGGGACCCGTTGGCATAGAGGACAGTCGATGGGATCCCAATGGGGGGTGACTGCACCTCCAGTGACCGCGAGAACGGCTGTAATGGAATAACCCTTCAAATAAAGAGATTATAACCTGAATTGTAAAGGGGGGCCCAGCACGGGACTTGTCCTTTGGGCCCCCCTTCCATTTGTAATATTGTAAGTTATGTAAATGTGGTTTTAATTTAGTAAATTTGATTTGATTTGATTGAAATGACCCAGTTACAAGCAAAAGACTAGTTTTATTTCAGCCAAAATCAAACTAAAAGGACTCACTAGTGGATCCAGCTATGGGCTAAAGCCCCCCCCCCCCCCCTTCTCTTACCCAACTTACACTAGATAAAACGCGCTTTCAAATTTTTTCACACATAAATTAATAATTTTTCACTTCTAATCACTAAATAAAGCTAAGATTGTTTAAGTTAAGCGTATGTATTTTGGAAATTGTATCGTTTTTGGACGTGGGTTAGGCAGAAAAAGACTTTCTAGTTTTACGACTCGGCCCGTAAATATAAGACGTTTATTATTATTATTATTATTGTTAAGAACCAATTTTTAAATTACGGTGGGAAAATTTGCTATAACCACGGCTCGCCACCAATATCTTTCTATCATAGACCTCCTGACTATAGACTTTCCATCCACTAGTTCAGACACCCCCCCCCCCCTAAAAATTTCTAGATCCGCTAGTGAAAGGACTATACCCACATAAATTAGAGAAAACTTGTCATTCATTAGAAACATTAGTTCCCAAGACGGGTCAATTTGACCCTTTCCTTTTTTAAACCCTCTAAATATTTTTTTAATAACTGAAATCAGTATTTAAGTATTGAGGAAATATTAGTATTTAAGGAAAAACAATTTTTTTTTGGAAATTCTAAATGCAACATGCTATTTTCTTAGCTCTAACGAAAATCGGAAGGCGTAGTTCGTGGGTTCGAATCCCGCCAAGCCGAGTTCTTTCTATATCCTCTAATTTCGGTTATAACGAGGATGTTACCTCTTCATCCAAAGTTAGTTAAATGTCAGTGTTATATGTAAAATATAATACTGCAATATGTGAGTGATTTAATAACCAGAACATACAGTACGTTTATTATTACTATTTTTTAAATGTAAAAATGGCAGTTGCTAGGCCCAAATACCGAGCAGACAGGAATGAGTGCAACCATTTTTCTGATAGTGCCAGGAATTATAATCATGAATCATATTGTGGATACATGGTACTCATATAAATATGCAATACAGTAAAGGTACTGTAACACAGATTGCAATCTAAATACAGCACTGGAGAATATTTAATTGATAAGTTTGGTGCATTACGTAACTAACATTCGTACAAATTACAATGAATCCATCAACTACATGCTCAGCAGAGACAGAACTCACCTTTATATACGCACTTTACTTAGGGTTTGTTCGAAATAACTGGCAGTTTGCTTTGTGTAGTGCTGCTTGGGTTTCTGTACTCGGACAACAGCATAGTACCGAAATCGTTCGCTTTTTAATAAATATTTAGTATACTTGACTAAGTTACATTTAATCATTAATAGAAGTTACTCGAACGGGGACTGTGTTTGGTTAAGTCATGCTTTCGTCTGTTACATTGCATCAATGGTAAACTTGTCTCAGCTTGGCAATTAGCGTTTGCAGTCGGAGAAGGTTGAAATCGAGAACGTACACCAGTTCGCCAAACACTCATGGGGTCGTTGGCATTGGACAATCTACCAATGGGTTCATAACATTATTATTTATAATAGTCCAACGGGTCTTTAGAGAAGAAATTGAAATGTTAAAAAATCAAGCACTCCCCGAACGCCAGAAATAAAACCCATCACCAATAGGAGCAAAAAAAACAAACCTCGGGCGACATATTATCCCCGCGGGGTGAATTTCCAAATCGCGGCGGCAGATTAAAGCACTTGCGTTCAGTCCTCTTATCGTACGGGCTATTGCAATTGCTTCTTGTACGTAAAGAATCTCCATCACTACAGTACGAGTTCGATGATGACTCAAACGCGTTCTGAACATGTCGAGAAGCAAATAAAAAGCACAAGCAGGTAAAGCTAAGACAGCAGAATCATCACAGCTAAATAAACTCAAGGCGCCGGGGCGGGGCAAAGCAAACACACAACAGAGCATTGCAGAATTTTATAACGGATTTTCAGCATTGACTTATAGTCACGTTTGTCGACTAGTGTTAGGGTGCGTTCTATATAGGGTAGATGGCACATTCGAGCGCCGAAGATATTTTTTGAAACCTGGGGCCTCTTGGTAAGTTTTGTCAATAGTTGGTCATAGGAAACGTGACATCAGGTGGCCTAAGGATGCAAAAAAATATTTTTGGCTCCCTCGTATGTCCCATCTCTCCCATTCAGAACTAAACGTGACTTGACATGCGTCTGCTATGGCAGATTCCAAGTGAACGACTCCACGGATTTGATTGGGTGTTGCAACTAGAAACCAGCCAATTACCTTACTTTAAGAGGATATGGTACGTAGATATTGGTCAGCCCTGGATCACGCAAAAATCAGTCAATTTAAAATTTTCATTTAATTTACTACGTAAATTATGAATATTCGGACCATCCAAGTTGAAGAAGACTGCTTCGTAGACAATGTCATGGGGTATTTTTACATTTTGGTGCTGCCATTTCTCCATTAACTTTACAATGTGTGAAATTTTAGTCCTTATTAAATAATTACAACAAATTTAAAATACTCTTTGATATTGTGTATGAAGTAGTAAACTACAACTTCCATAGACCAAATCATTACAACTTACGTAGTTATTAATTAAACAAAAAATAACAACCGAGCAATACAGGGGTAACCAATGTCAAATCATCCTCGTAAGAGGATGATATGGAATATAGAAAACATGCATTCCAACTTGAACTTTATCTAATTTTCTACGCATGTTCTATTTCATGCATAGTATTAAAAATATTAGTTTTTACGGTTGTAATCTTTCCATGAATTTTGTAATAGGCTAGGTGAAGCTTTAGTCTCCAATAATTTTCATGAATGAATTACTATATCAAAACTAAAAAATCCTTACAAAGCTATAAAACTAGAATATACTAAATCTTTAATAGCTTGCGTAGTAACTTAGATAAAAAATAAAAAATTCCTGACTTTTAAGAGTACAAATTTACTGTAGGCAATGAGCACGTTATAAAATACCACAACACTTAATGGCAACGATACACATAATAAGGAATTTCGGTGAATTAAGCCAATAACACGTTGGTAAATATAAACGAAAAGGTTCAACATTATGATGTTGCTTGCTTGCTTCGCTTTTTGATAAAACAGTTTAGCGTAAATCAAACGGAATAAGCAAGTCGAACAGGATCTTATGAAACAAGTTGTAGGCAATGCTTTCTAAAACAACAATGTCGAATTAAAGTGCTTAATTATAACATTCTACTGTCTTAATGGAAGCGAATGCGGGTAAAAAGCAATAATCACACATTTTCAACAGCCCACATCCCACCAATTAATATTGCAGTTACTGATGTGTTATTGTAGTATTGTATATATTATTGTGTGTATGTATTGTTCCATACATTGTAGTTACTTATGTGTTATGTATGTGGTATACATTTGCCATTTATACACACAGTAGTATTTATGGTATACAGGTGTACAGGCATATTAAAAAAAAGTTGGTAATCCCCTGATACCTAAAGGGTAGATATTTACAAAAGAGGGAAAAGGCAGAAATTGCTACGAAGGGAGGTATCATGCGAAATTGAATAAATGCTCCACTCAATGCAAGTACAGAATGCCTATTCATTATCCCAGGCTCTTTGAGACAAAATAAGGAGGTGACAAGCACAGCCAACAGCACTAGAAAATAGTTTGTAATTAATATTATTATTCTGTGTGAAATTGATTCATTGAAAAAAAAACCGAGATATTCAAGAGAAAAAAATCTTAAATGGACAGTTTTGCCTAGATATTGGGTCACCTAATTTTTCGTGCAAAAATATGGTAATTGTCAACGTGTTACAGGAATGGATCTGGACAAACTGATTAGAATTCGGTGAGTTAACACCAAACTTACCTGCTTCTTAATTGCGGGGGCAATGTTCAGCTTGCGTTGTTTGAAGACAACACATTGGGCATCTCGCATGATGCGTCTCGCTTCGATCTCTGTCTCGAAGGTGACAAAACCGTAGCCTTTGGAGACTCCAGCACGATCCACGATTATTTTTGTGGCTTTCACGTTCCCATAGGAGCTAAAAAGTTGCGCCAATTCTGACTCAGTCGTCTGTGCAGAAATACCCCCCACAAATATCCGATTGGGGACCTGAAATAATCAGCAATAGTCACAACCTACATCCATCTCAAAGTCGCCAACGGCTTTACCAAGTTGAATCCACGAGAGTAGAGCGTGTTTCAAACTGCGGCAAACTTGGTAGTTTGCACAACGTTGGCAGGGGAACATGGTGGGACATGATAACGCGCTGAGACTATACCAGTCAGTGTGAGTGCGTATCGAGTCCTGGTCACCTCCGAATTAATCGTGTGACTTTACTATATTCCCCAAGTGGTTCGGAATCCCCTATAATCAGGAGGTCCACCCTGTCAGTCAACTCCCCTTCTGCCCTTAGGGTGCCTCAAGTTAATAAACAGACTCACTCCCCCTGCCAGGCTGTCAGGGTTGTTTAAAGTAGAAATGCTGGAGCAGGCGTTAGAAAGAAGACATCCATCTAATATCTGCACTAAAAGAAACGATAAGCCTAGGTTTTGCTGATGTATAAAGTATAAAAATAATTTACATTACAACGGGTCAATCCCATGCTATGTAAGTACTAAGAGCTTAATTAAGTAGCAATTGAATTTAGTGAAACACCATTCACCACTTCCATTCCAGTGCAAATCAAATCAGAAAGAACCGATCCGAGTTTACTCGAACATGCTTTCCAATTTATCAATTAGTAGATAAAGAAAATGAGTAATTTAATGGTAAATAATTTTCCTATGGTTAAATTTCGGATATCTCGAGAGGGGGGGGGGGGGGGTTGTCCACCTGACGTCACTGAAGGTGTAGTAAATTATTCTAGATAGGCCAGACCAACACATCACCACACAGTAATAATGGCAATGCACTTGAGCGTGAATTTTCTAGCATTTTTTCAACAATTTTTTTGCACAAAACCAAATTGTTTTTATAGTTTTTTGGGAGAGCAACCTGTCCGGTTTCGTTACTCAATTTAACAAATACAACATACCTGAAGGTAGAAATCATCGATAGGAAGGTTTCGCAGAAAAACAATTTTTTAGTCATTTTTGGTTAAAATTTAGTAATTTTTATTTTTTTACCCCCAGAAGTAAACTATCAAGGGGAAGCTACCCCCCGCATTTTATTAACATTAACAACGACTACAATATATGTGAATTTAAAAGAAATAGTTTGAGCCGTTTTTGACAAATAATTTTTTTAGACGCTTTTTTGGAGTTTTTTGAGAATAAAACCCCCCAAATTGAGTTAGCCGAAAATAAAAAAAATGGTCCCGAGGCATGATTTTTGTGAACCTACATGACAAATTTAATTAAAATCAACTGAGCAGTTTACCCGGAAATCGATGAACAGACAGAGCGACACACAGACATTTCGTAAAAACCACTTTTTTGGGTTCCTGGGACCTCAAAACGTGTAAATCCGTTGAAATCTCAGAATCGATAATTTCAACCATCACAAAGCTTTCCTTATACTACGTATAAATTGGAAAGCAATAAATGAATATATTATAAAGAAAACATATTGTTAGATAAATTCCCGTACTAGAATAAACACAGTATTTCGTTTCTTTCCATTTCTAATCATGCAGTACAGCATGACGAAAAATCGTAAGTTCTCCCTTAAACACTGATCTGACTGAAATCACAATCTTTCGAATAAGAAAATCAGATCAAGCGGCCAATCAATCCAAAATTTTAGCAGATAGAGCTGTGACGTCAACTCTCAATGGCTTCGTGTATCCGCCCCACGATGGATTTCTATACTATGAATTCGTCAACGGTCTAACTAGCCGTTCATATAGATAGATCTCCTGTAAATTATATAAATTTTGTTAATGGCTTACTTACAGGTGTTCCATACTTCGGAGCATTGTTGTTGTTATTGAGACCAGGGCTGGGGGACTCGGAAGAGTTCTGTCCGTTGACAGGACCATTGCCGTTGTTGAGAACGACTCCGTTCTGTGCGGGCACACTGTTGTACGAACCAGCCATAGGGCTAGGCGAATTTGGCGTAGAGCTTTCAGACGGGCAGTTCTGTTAAAAAATTAATTTCAGTATCCAGTGTTAACAAAGGAAAGATTATCAGGGTCCAAAATATTATGCCTCTTATACAGTATAAACAATGTGGAAATTACATGATAAAAATTGAATTTCTTGAGTGAAATGTAATTCATGGTTTTATTTCTTCGTTGTTTTACTCCTCAAAGGACGAAAGGGGCTGTGTTCCAATATGGCATCTATTTTTTGGCGCTTTAAAACATTGCTTATTGGGCTTGATTTTTTTTTGAAAAGACATACACATTCTGTCATAAACCCTCAATTTTAAATGACTGGAAATATACTATTAACTACTGTCATGCTTTAACTGTAACCTAACGGAGTTAATGTGAGTTGCACGGACGTAAGTCATTCGCTTTCCCACAGACATATTTTTTTAGCAATAGATAAAAAACTGATTTGATGATTAAAATTAAGAATGACCGCAGATTGATGGGATTTGTTAAGAAGACAGATATGATTAACACTTAAGGACTTAAATTAAAGGACAAAAAAAGAGATCAACCATAACCCTACATCTCTCGAGAAATAGCGGCAAATCATTAACCATATACCTGCAGTATATATATAGATTTTTAGTCTCAGTGACAAAAAATTTCTTTATTATTTATACGATACAATTTGTAAATTGCCGGATATGTATAATAAACGGATCCACTGCCAGTTGAGAAGTAACTTCGAAAAGTAAGCAAATGATCTTAACTCTTAAGCATCGTCTCTCGTCTCACGATAAGACACGAAATAATAGAAGGTTAAGCTTTGTAGAAGATCAAAGCGCTAATGATTAGCTTAAAAGGCACATTCGTGTCAAGGTTGATTTTATTATGAAAGTCAAATGTGAAATGCTAATTAAAGTGATTTATTTCACTTTTAACGTTCATGTACCACCCATTTCAACTTAAAATAAGGTAAGACCTATATCATTGATTGCCATTCCAAATCGGTATTTCCCGGCAAAGCTAAAGTTTAATGTTTGAAGTTTCTGTTGAAGTAGAAAGTAAATATTAAGTGACAACACTGACTCTGATGGCAGAAGTCGGCGCAGTGTAGACCATTTAAATGTCAAAAAAATGCAAGTAAGCATTCCATCCTCCAATAAGGGCCGTGGAGGACGGTTGATACCCACCGAACGTTGCAATTAAAGTAGCGATAACCCATTGAACCGTCTAGTACCATAACTAAAGAGTAGCCAACAATTTTTCTTTCGTTAAAAAAGAACCCGTCTCAGTTTACTCGAACATGCTTTCCCATTTATCAAATTAGTGCCCATCACTTCCATAGGCCTCTAATGCATATGCTGCAGTATGGCAACTCGGGCTTGGAGCCACTCAGTATCGACACCCACGGATTTATGCCACCAATCAGCCAGTTGTTTAGTTAAATGGCCCATAAAAACATTTGCAGTCAATAGACCCCTTCAGTGGTCATGTAAAAGAGGCATGTAGATATTATAAACCTTATCAAAATGCAAGTAATCCATTATACAATTAAACTTACCTTCTTTTTTGGGAGATAACTGGTAGCCATTTATTAACAAACAATATATATAATCTTCGCTATGAAAACAAATCACAGACTACGCGTGGGGTCGATGGTGTAACGGTTATTCAGCCCACAGCACTAACGCTTTACACTGAAAAAATAAATCCCAATAAGACATTCATGCTAATAAATACGTTTATTTATTTATTTATTTATTAAAATACTCCTCAGCCTAAATTTCAGTAGCTGAGAAGGTGGGACAGGCCGCAGCGACAGTGAGGTAATATTGAAAATGCATTATTTTTAAAGCGTAAAATTATTCAAACACATATGAGAGTGCAATATGACTGAACCTCGGTTTTGAGTAGGGGCCGTTCCAGCGAGACAAGCCAAATCAGGAGGATAGCATTAAAAGAAATCTGCAGAGAATGGCATTAAAAAACCGGCATACCCTATATATTCATAAAATATTGAAAATAACCTAATTAAATACATAATACATAATTGTTGGTTCGAGTCCCACACTGGCTACATTTTCTGGCCATGCTTCGGAGGGTATGTAAAGCAGGCGGTCGCGGGCCCTCCTAATTGTGCGAGTCTTTACACGCCATGCAATCGGAGACGTGTCGTACTCATCACGGGTAATAACCTACAGAGGCGACTGAAAAGGTCAATCGGATACATTCATTGAATTGTTTGCGATTAATCTTTAAAAAAAAAAAAAAAAAAAAAAAAATTGAGTAATAGAGCCAATTTAGCCAATTTATAGCCTGAAAAAGAAGCCTGGTGGTGGAACGAGAATGTACAGACTGCCCTAAGAGAAAAGCAGATATCCTTCAAAAAATGGCAAATGGATAGGCTAGACCAAGAAAAACACGAAGCATACAAAGATCTGAAAAGAGCTGCAAGGCGAGCGGTAAGAGTAGCCAGAGATACGGCAACTGAGAGATTCTACGAAGAGCTAAACACGAAAGAGGGGGAGAGAAAAATTTTTAAAATCGCCAAAAATAGAGCAAGACAGCAGCAGGATATGGAGGCGGTAGTTTGCATCAAGGACGAACAAAATAGAGTTCTCACTAACGCGGCAGACATTACAGAAAGGTGGAAGAATTACTTCGATGAAATCATGAACCAAGGAGGAAACCGGGTCAGCCAAGACACAAATAAGAACTCAGGCCCAGTGCAGGAGTTCACGAAAGAAGAGGTAAAGAAAGCCCTGCAGAAGATGGCTAGAGGAAAGGCCGTAGGACCTGATATGATATGATGTACTAGGAGATGCTGGCGTACGGTTTATGACTAAACTAGCGAATAAAATAATGACAAGCAGCCAAATCCCTGACGCATGGAGGGAAAGTACCACTGTCCCGATATATAAAAGAAAGGGTGATGCTCAGCACTGTAACAACTACAGGCCGATTAAGCTGATGAGCCACTGCATGAAATGGTACGAACGGCTTATCGAAACTAGGCTGAGAACCCAACTGGAGGGCGATATAACTGAAAATCAGCTCGGGTTTATGAAAGGCCGCGGCACCTCAGACGGTATCTACATAGTAAGAACAATGCTTGAAAAGTATAGAGAATTCCAAACCCCACTGCATTTTACCTTCATCGACCTAGAAAAGGCATACGACAGAATACCAAGAGAACTTATATGGGAATGCCTTCGCAAGCGAGGAGTCGTAGAGGACTACATCCGCACTATCCAGGACATGTATGAAAATTGCACCACGAAAGTGAGAAGTGCGGCGGGCCTCAGTGACAGCTTTACGGTAAAGTATGGCCTACACCAAGGATCAGCACTTAGCCCCTTCATATTCGTCATAATTATGGACACGCTGACCCGTGACATCCAGGGTGAAGCACCCACCAGCCTCCTATTTGCAGATGACATTGTCATAATAGCACAAAACCGAAATGAGGCTGAAGAAGAGCTAGCGAAATGGGTTGAAGCACTAGAAAGAGAGGGACTGAAAGTGAATCGTGCTAAAACGGAGTACATGGAATGTGTACAACAAGAACCAGGTTCCATTAGTATTGGAAACCAACCCCTAAATAAAGCAGACAAATTTAAATACTTGGGAAGTGTGATAGAACAAAACGGCGGTTGCAAAGAAGATGTAAGAAATCGAATAAAATCTGGCTGGGCGAAGTTTCGAGACATGTCCGGGATTTTAACAGACCGAAAAATGCCAAAGAAGCTAAAAGGACGCATATACAAGCAAGTGGTGCGTCCCTGCATGGTGTATGGGTCTGAGTGCTGGGCCGTGCGAAAACGCGAAGAAGACATGATGCACGCAGCACAAATGCGAATGCTCAGAAAATCCTGCGGTGTAACATTGAAAGACCGACGCAGAAACGAGGACATAAGGCAGGAGATGAGAACGTGTTGCGTGCAAGAAAAACTGAGGGAAAAGAGGCTGAACTGGTGGGGACACTTACTACGTAGAGACGAAGACCACCTAGACAGAAGAGTAATGGAACTGGAGATGCCAGGAAGAAGACTACCAGGGAGGCCGAAACTAACACTGGATAGAAAGATCGCCGAAGACATGAAAAGATTGGGGCTCTCAACTGAAGAAGCACAGGACAGGACCATGTGGAAACGACGCTGCCGTGCCGCCGACCCTCCATGAGGAAAAGGCGTAGTAAAAGTAAAAGTATAGCCCTAACTCCGCTAGGTTGGCTTAGTAATAGAAACAATAAAAAGCCCTTATTTTACTATCGATCGATAAAGAATATCTAACGATAATAAACAATATAACAAATATAACTCAGCAGGACTCCAAAAAATTATTATATATTGCCTCCACCAATCTACCGTCAAGAGCGGATCCAGCGGAAAATTTAGGAAGGGGGGGGGGAGGGCGGTCACAAGTTGTATGTACGTTTAAAAGGTAACTTTTTGTTGAAAATTTGAGTTTTATTCCAAAAAAAAATTTTTACTGTCATGAATTTACTCGTTTAGGCCCCCCCCCCCCGTGGATCCGCCATTGTCTACCGTACAAATGCAAACAGCGGCAAGACGAACTACCCCGCTTTGAAGTTAACTATCCACGTATTTCATAGGAATGCAATGCGATGCAACTCAAATGGCCCCGTTTTGAAGTTGTTTGACATTTCCATTATGAGATTACGTTACTTTGGTGATAAGATATTGATGAATAACAGCGCGGAAAAATTATTCTAGATGATTCATAAAAAATGCTCACTTAATAGATCTCATCAAGAAGATTTCAATGATACAATAAACTAATTATGTAAAAAAAAAACAAGTTACCCTATTTTTATAGCGGACGGCAGCATTTGCAACACATTTATTATTTATTGAACACTTTCACTGACATCTTCATTACCTTAGAAACCCCTAAAATATAATATATTTTTACTTCCGATTTTAACAACGATTTTTCGACCATAAAATTTGTGAAAATTGCCAGAGGAAATCCAATGGCTGAAGTACAGTACACTCCATGATAATTCAGAACTGGCGAGCATAGTTGAAGATGTTCAAAAGTGAAGACAGACTTTAGTAAAAATCTGTCTTTGTAAGCACTTGTTAGGAGATCATGCTTAATTAAGGTAGTGTTCCATTTTTTTTTTTTTTTTTTTTTTTTTTTTGCAAACAATCAATTAATTTCTCAAACACAGCCACAAACCTATTAAAACAGTATTTTGAAGACTTCATAAAAATACAAGCTCTCGCATTAAATTTGTGTTTTCTTACCTGGAATCTAATTACTCAAAGTTAAAATTACGATAAAGTAGAGGTTTTATAGAATTGTTAGTTACAAAAAGTTTGTATATTTTTAGGAAGACCTCAAAGGGCTATTTTTAAATTATTGTAGCCACAGATGGTGAGTTTAATTAATTTCGCCCAAAACCCAGGCCCCTGCTTGTTTACAAAAAAATTGGAACACTGTCTTAATATGGGTTAGAAATTATATTCAGCTAAGTAATAACCAGCACTTCAAAACTACCAACGCGAAGAATGAATCAGTGGACAAGAACCTTCCAAAAAGGGCTGAAACACCTGGGAAAGCGTCATCTGGTCCAATGAGTTACGATTGTGAGAAATCCGAACCTTTTTCTTGTCTTGTCCACTGATTTCTTCCTCGAGTTTAAAGAGGCTGGTTGAATTTCGTGGCTGAATACAATTTGTAATCCATATTATGCATGAACTTAAAAGCTATACTTAGCCTATAGCCTATATAATCCCCATTTCATTGATCTCCTCCAACAAATATCCAAATATACAACTTACTATGCTCTAAAATTACGAAGAATTATGTATTTTGCGTGTCTGTGGCCCATACGAAAAAGTATAAATATATATAATATATACATAAAATATATAAAAATATAATATAGATATAAAAATATTCCCTCCTGTCTTTGGTTTTGGATTGCGTAGATCAGTGGTTCCCAACCAGTAACTGTCTTGTTACTTATTCATCTAGGGCTAGGCTGTCTACGGACCACTGATGTCGACAATGTTTTTTTTAACCCCTCCCTCCCCCTTGGTGATACGTGGTGAGGTTTTAGTATACCCCCCCCCCCCCACCAAAAATCACGTGTATTTTTTAGTACCTACAATGAATCTTACATTCATCTAACATTTATAATGTTATTTTTAAATACAGGTATAAAGTATATTATAATCTAATTTTATTTTCGAAAATTAAGGACCATGATAAAAATGTCTAGACAGAAAGGTTGCAGGTTGTTTTTGACTGGCATAAAAATGGCCTGGCAACGACAAGTCAAGGTCACACTACACACCGCTTTTCGGTTTAGAAATCACGCGTTTGACGAAAAAGTAAATACACGTGATATTTTACAATACCCCCTCCCTTGTGAGAGTTTCCTTGGTGACTTCGTGGAACTTGGAGAACGTCATGAGTAGAGGAAGAAGAACGCAATGATCCACAATAAACTGTGGATCATTGCGTTCTTCTTCCTCTACTCATGATACCCCCCTCCCCCTCATTATTAATAATATTTATTCGTTAAGATTATATATTTTTCAAAATAAAAAGGAGCTGATATTTCTGGAGGTTAGCGAATTATTTTGCCACTCAACTACCTTGTCTCGCCATATGTTCTGTTACAAAGTTTGTAATACTAATAAATTAATCAAATAGACACTTTTGTTGTAAATAAATTAATAATTCACAAAGTTTATCATTTTATGCACATAATATTAAAATTTAACAAATTAATTTAAATGGCTGACTTACGAGGGAGCGAAGAGGACCGGGTGCGTTGTTCAAATGTGGCCACACTCCTGCCCAAATTTTCAAGATGCTCACTCCTCGGCTCTCATCAAGAAAGTTTGTATATCGTACCATCAAACGATACAATGAAACCCAAAGCATCCAAGACAGGAGAAAAACTGAACGCCCCGGACAGTACGGACTCCAGCAGCCATCAAAGTAATCAGAGAGCGCATACGGCGAAAACCCACGGGTAATCAGAATGTGATGATCCGGGGGACGAGGCAAGAAGCATTTGCCGTATCATCAGGGATGACTTAGGCATGAAGGCCTATCGTCGGTCAGTGGGCCATCTCCTTAAGGCCCGTTTGAAGGCAATGTTGCTACAAAGAGCTAAGGCATTACTTTCATGCCACGCTCAAAATAGCCATGAAAACATCTTCTTCACAGATGAAAAAATCGTCACTGTGGAAGAATATTTCAACGAAAATAATAACAAGGTGTACGCAAGGACATATCAAGAAGCGAAAAATGTTGTTCCGAGGATTATGCGAGACCACCATCCAGCGTCAGTGATGGTTTGGTGGGGTGTGTCCTGCAAAGGCGTAACCGCGCTTCATTTCTGTGAAAAAGGCGTCAAAGCTTACCAAAAAAAACTGTACTTGAGCACCCATTAGCACTACCTTATTGATGACAAGCCCTGGGTCTTCCAGCAAGATTCTGTACCAGCACACAAGGAGGAGTTCTCAAGAGTGACTGTCTCGGAACATACCAGCATTTATAAAGGCGCTAGATTGGCCTTCAGCTAGCCCAGACCTCAACCCTCTGGACTATAAATTGTGGTCAATCTTGGAGGCCAAGGTCTGTTCTAGGGTCCATCGAAATTTGGATTCCCTAAAAAAATCTCTAGTGGCAGCAGCAGCAGAAATATCCGAAGAAACGTTGCGTGCCGCTATAGGTCTTTGGGCCTGTGAAAGCTAGAGGCGGCCATTTCGAATAATTTTTTTTGTATTTAAGTGCTGAAATATTGATTATTAAAAAGTTACGATCTATTGCCCTTTTAATTTTGGATTAATTTAGCAAAATGTTTGTAACAGAGCATATGGCGAGACTAGGTATACATACCTGCGTGAAAGTTGAAAATATACTAGACGTCGGTGTAAAAATTTTTTTTCCTGAGCTTTATAGATCCACATTACGAAACTGTTGAATGTCGTCTGCTTTGGAGCGGGTTAGTTTTAATACAGTATTTAAATGTTTACTAAAATAATTCTTTAACACTGGTGCTAATTCTGCAGACCACTGAGCATAATTCCCAGCTGTTGTGACGAGTGCAAATGCAAATTTAAATATGGTAACATACATTAAAATTGCTATCAAATGCGATTAAAAAATAAGTGTTGAATAAAATTAAATGCCTGGAGTGGTCACGCAGTAAAGACTAAACAGGGTAGAGAAGGAAGGGGAAGTAATTTTATGGCTAAGGACCCTGTCCTCCAAGTAGAATGCACAATGACAAACGTTTGTTAAGGTAGAACGCCCTATTTCTGAGGCTCGTTAGACTCGGCACACACAAGCCCCCTTCTGCCCTCCCCTCTTTTACAGTCAATTTACTTCGAAAGTCCCATACCTTGCAAATGTCACTCGTGACTTGGGTGGCCTATGGAATACCTGAGTGCGACATGCGTGCATTTAGTTTCTATTAATTTATTATCTTAACAAATATACAGGGAGTATCGATCATAGCGGGACATCGCATAGCTATGTAACAAAGCTGGTCTGATTTATAGAAAACTTAACATAACCCTATCCATAACAGTGGCTGTAAAACTCTAAACCTGGAAACTTAGTATAGGCCTAACTTATGGATACAGTATGCCGGTTACGGACCGCGCGGACCTCGTTCTTCCTAAGATAAATATAGACATAGTGTCGAATTTTATGGTTACGGTCTTACGGATAAGTTTATGTATTTTAGGTTTTCTATAAATCAGGCCTTACGAGCAAATCTGACACCTCACTAGACGTTTCCTGCCCAAAGTCAAATTTCTCATAAAATATCTAATGCACGACTTTATGATCAATGTTTGATAAAGCTCGAGTTAAGCTACCCAGGGGTGTTATATGGGGTCACCAGGGGGAGGGGGTCAATTGCCCCTTAGATTAAAAAATTACGACATTGACCCTGACTAACGAGGAAATTGCTACAACCTTGTTTAGAAAATTGTACTTAATTGCCATCTTGCTCCCCCCCCTGTAAAATAATGAAATGACCCTTAATAAAATAAAAAAATTTGGTTATGTATGTTTTATTTTCCTTAAGTGGGCATGCTAAGTAGAAAATTAGCACCCCGAAATTTGTTGTTTTTATTGACTTTTTATTTTTTAATTAATTAACATAGCAAGCTATTAAAGATTTGGCTCATGTAAGTTGTAGAAGACTACTTCATGCATCATATAATCACTACTTATAATTGGAAATATTAAATTTTTGGTACCTTAGTTCTTTCATAAAAACCAGAGGGGACTCAAATTACGGGTAATCTGGGATTTTTGAAAAAACAATAAAACCGAAAAGTAAAAATACCCGATTAGATGAGGCACGAAGTAGTCTTATACAACTTAAATGAGCCAAATTTTTGATAACTTGCTTAGTTAATTAAATAAATCTTAAGAGGATATAGAAAATTGGCACCCCAAAATTAATACTTTTCATTTTTTATTTAATTAACCCAGCAGGTTATTAAAAATTTGGCTCATCTAAGTTGTAGAAGACTACTTCGTGCTTCATCTAATCGGGTTTTTTTACTTTTCGGTTTTGTAGTTCTTCCAAAAATCCCAGAATATGCGTAAGTTTAGTCCGTTTTGGTATATGAAAGAACTAAGGTACCAAACATTTAATATTTCCTGTCACATGATGCATGAAGCAGTCTTCTAAAATTTTCTTCCACAGTCTTCTTTAATGACTTGCTTTGTGAATTAAATAAAAAAATAAAAATTCATTAAAAACAACCAATTTTGGGGCGCTCATTTTCTACGCAGCATATCCTCTTAAGAGAAACCATTTCAGAAAGAATCCAGTTTCAAGAACTTATTTTTTATAAACAATGCCATTTATTTTTATAGTTTAAAATCATAGATTTTAATCAAGACATCAGTGTAAAAACTTTTTAGTTGAAGCCTGAAAACCCACGACAACGAAGAAGAAAGAATCCAGGGTCGGTGAATTATAGTTCAATACGTATGCAGTCCATTTTATGTGGAATTTGGGATTTCGCAGGCAGAGGCATTGCTTATGAGACTTTTTAAGGTAGGAACATGCCCGAGGTATGCAAATAAAACAACACTTGCTTAAACTATAAATTATCTTGCCAATGGGACGTTAGCCTTCCACTCTATAAACATTTATCTATCCAACTTTTAGCACCGCGGGATGGCTCACCTTGACCATTGCCCAATATTATGAGAAATTCGGCTTTGTTAAAAAAAATACACCTGTACTACGTTTCCCTATTTTACCTTTTACGTAATCCAGCTTAAATGCATAATAACCCAAATTAAGACTAAGAAATTTCAAAATATTCATTGATTTTTCATAAATTTACATGCAACTCACCCAGCATTATCAATGCAAAATTTCATTCAACTTTCATTTGTTTTCTATCATGTTTGACATAGGCCTAAATGCTATAAGGCAAACACGACGTTAAATGACTCATTTATATCACAATTCTTGTGGTAATTTATAACCAAACACCAGAAATACAGCTAGAAACCAAAAGTATAGAATCAAACTGACAGGACCTCATGTGAATCCCCAGGCCGAGCCGTTATCCAGGGCTCACCAGGCTCACTATTTTTCCCCCTTGTCCAACAAGTTTCGCCAAAAATTTCAGCCTTCAGAGCAGTAACAATGCAAAAGTCTCACGATTCAAATTAAAAATGAAATAAAACACATTAAAATCATTCATAAAATGGAAAGAAAAACAAAGATAATCCAAGGCACGGGAAATAATAACCCCCTGGCAAAATTGTTAGGTCCATCGATTTAGCACGACTCAGCTTTATGAAACCGGATCGGCATCATTCTTTCTCCACTGGTCGTAAAAATGGTAAAAGCACAAACTTACCATTATGATGAACAATTGCGAGGAATTTCAGCAGTGATATAACATTTTAAAACTATTTTCTATAAGGATTTTATAATTTTATCTCAAAAGAGAACTGATTATTTTTGCAAAATATGGCGTTCTGTACTCGACTGTCTCCGCCACCTGTCGGATGCTTTCGGCACTCCCGCGCGACCACTTCGGAACTAGCCGCAAATTTTCGCAGCATCTCGCTAATAACTTTCACTTCATTCATAAACACAAAATACAAATCGAGTTTTACTTTACCCCAGGCCCAGGCTAACCCAGAAGCGATAAAATTAAGACTGTTTGCCCTTTTATAAACTACTCAGTAAATTTATGGCTTTCGTTTTTATCTCTTTACTAACACAGCAGCCCACTTCATTTAAAAGCGTCAACGTTATTTGGGGAAGGAAGCTCATGGCCAGGGAACATTCTCAGCACACACTCTCCATAGTGACCACAGTTCAACGAAATTTGTGCCCATTTAGCCTACCTAAACAACCTTCTAGAAGGGATTTCCCGAGTAATTTAACTTATAAGACTATAAGAATTATAGACTTGTTACACAGAACTTGCCAGAAAATAGGCTATAGTTATATGGAGGTGCTGCTCTGAAGTTATATGTAGCCTAGCTTACCCGTATACCTACAGTAATGTCCAGAAAGGTACCATACGGGTTAGTCAAAAGAGGCTTACCTGCAATATTTATTTTGTTGCTTAGGTAGGTCGGCCCTACTCCCTAAAATTTCAATGCACCCATTCGTTTATACCTGTCCAACCGCGGAGTCTAGGTACATAAATACGCCTAATTAATAGCTTTAACGGAACAATAACGAGGTAACAAGAAAAACAACCAGTCAAAACAAACACCGATTTTCTTTTGTTTTCGAATTCCCAAATGAGCATCTTCCATATATAGGAATCCATTGAGAATTAAATGACGTCAAAATCCAAAGTGTTCATTGGTTGTGACCATGATTTGAAGAATCTGATTGGTTAGGCTCAAACATTTAGGTTACCAATGCCGCAGACCTGACCCGTAAGAACGTAGGTTGTGTCCAATGCTTTAAGTTTGCCTACTGTACCTGTTTTCTTATTCTAATATTTTTTATTTGAATGCAACAAATTTGCTGCTAATGTAGGCATACAGAAATTTCCAATAAGACTAATGTAATAATATAATATAGGGATTTTGAATGTATAAACTTACATTCAGAGTATAGCCGGCCGCCAAACCAAGTTGAATCCAGCGGACCAGAGCAGGTTCAAAGCTGCAGATGACTTGGTTGTGTGCACAATGCCGGTAGGGAAACATGGTAGGACTTGTCCTGGTCACCTCCGAACTAATCGTGTGACTTCACTGTGTTTCCCAAGTGGTTCGGAATCCACTATAATCAGGAGGTCCACTGTCCTATGGGCTGGGGCATAGGACAGTCAAGTCGGGGTCGCTCTATGGGCCCAAATTTGAGGCCTAAGTCGTTATTAACCCGACGAACACTACTACTACTACTACATTCAGAGTAATTAAACTAGCTAGGTACCTTAGAGATAAATTATTCTGTAGAATGTTTTTTTTTCGGGGAGGAACTATTTGCCATTGCTTGGGGGTATACAGTTTACTGATGTAGGTGACTTTCCACCACTCTCCAAAATAATTTACAATACTGTAGATACAGAACATCAGCGTACTGGTTATTCCTCAACCCTTTATCACAGTAGGACTTAAATTTTTATTTTAGTTTGGCCTCAAATCTGACAACGAAGTTTTGACCCGATTCAACTGTTTTTACGGTATTCACCACGTGTGGTTCATGACTAGATATGCCTACCTATATAAAACCGCGGTGTCACAATTGTAGCCTAAACTATTTTCTTCCATTGTCTTATCAGCCAATGCAAATCAAAGTAGATACCTATCTAATGATAATACAAATATACATATATCATACATATATATGCTATATACGAGTAATATATTATATTGTAATATGCTAAAAAATTGAGTTGGTGCGGGTGGTCTGCCCTGTTCCATCCTCAAAAAGTACTACCGTAAACCGTCCGTCATTTACTAATTTTTAACAATATGAAGGGCAATGTTAAAACACCGCAATAATTACACCTTTATGCATGTAGCCCATTTAATTATTTTCCACCATTTTGCCATCATTAACACAGTTCAAGATTACTGATGAGTGATGACTGTAGGTATAGTTTTACTATCATTGAGTGACAGACCTACTTACGAGTGCCGTAACTACTGCTGTACGCTAATTCGCAAGCCCCACAGTAAAAATTAAACAAATTCATTTTCCATAAAAAAATTCACTTGTGGTGCTTTAATTTAATATTGACGTTTTTTGTTCTATTACTAAGTCAACCTAGCGGAGTTAGGGCTATAAAGCCCTCTCTTACATTCAACTAGGATGGCCCGGTCGCGTCGGTGTCACTTTTAACCAGTTCAAGTTACAGCTTCGGTCACTTTACGTTGAATTTCGAGAATTTCTTGACATAAATCAATAATATCGCGAAAATTCTATTTCAAGAGCAAAGGGCCACTACATTTATTTGAAGATTCTTCGCCGAGAAGATGCTGGACGATCGCAAGGGCAAACTCGAAAGCAGTTCCAGGTCCTTGACTTGTTATCAATTCACCTGAAAGCATAGAAATTAATGGGAAAATTTTATTTCTCAGAGCCTTCTTTAGGCTAACAAGCTCCACCCACTGCAAATTCGTATGCAATGGGAAAGAGTAATTTTCATTATCATCAACATTTATTTGCAGTCTAATTTTCAAAGAACAGCTTCAAAATATAATGGTGAACACCCAATACATTCCACGACTTTTTACCGCTTTCCTCACTTTGGTTTATACTTTATATAATACACACATAAAAGCAAATCGACGCAGAGGATCGGGCGAGATGGAGGCGAATTGTGTGTGAGGCCAGAAGTCCCCTGGGGCTGAACGCGCCATCATAAGTCAAGTAAGTTACACATAAAAGCTGATGCCTCACTGACACAGGCTGTAATGGAGAGCTTTAGTATAGAAATCCTAAATGGTGGGTTCAGCCTTTGAGAGATCACGATCATTTTTCTGATTTATTTATTGACTTAAATTTGATGAAAAAAAAGAACATGAACCTGCCATCACAGCGAAGTTAGGGCCTCTTACACTCAACCGCAGGGATCATACCGATTCAATCCGTTACAATTTCGGAATTTTCGGACAAATACCTACGTCAGTACAGTACCATTCCGAACACTGAAATAAATTGGAATGGACAAATTGAATGACAGACATCTGTAGACCCGCCACGAGGTGTGCTGATTGGTTTGCGGCAACCCGAAAGAGGTTCATTAAGAGTAACTTAGAACCACCAGCCTAAGTTTTTTGCACAATTTTTAATTTTAAGGAAATATCCATTGCAGAGTAATAAAAAAAAGCAACACCCCTCAGAACAAATACTCCTCTACATTTTGATGTAGTATATGTGGCCGTGCCTAATACTGATTGGCCACATTTTGTGAACTCTTTCCTCCGGACCCCCTCACTATCCATTATTTTTTACAAATCAAGTCCCATAATTGATGGAGGGGTCAATATGTACGTGGAGCTGAAGAGGGCGTGCTGGGATCGAGAAGAGTGGAGGTATCGATGCTACCAACCAGTCAGCCGACTGTAACTTGTAGAAGAAGAATTGTGGCCAATCGGCAAGCGGTGCTGGTGACGGTCACATATTTTGTATCAAAAATGTAAGGGGAGCGTTTCTGCTAAGGGATGCGAAATAGTTGACAGTCCTAAAATGGGTTGTTCATGGGAAATTGAACTGTGTACACCTGTATGGATTTTCCCCTCAGATTGACTCTTAAACAAGAAAATTAGGCTTACCATCAACAACAACGCGGTCTTTTGAATAGTTATATAGCCCTCCCTCACTCAAATCTTTTTCAAAGGACGGATATGAGGTGATTGTCTTCCCTGTTGCTATTCCATGAGCACGTAAAGCAGTTGGAGCAGCGCAGATAGCACCAATAGTTCGACCAGCCGTTTCCTGCTCCTTCAAAATGGTTCCAACAGTTTCAGACTGAAACAAAAGGAAAGATGATGACTTCGTAAGAAATCAGTGGCACTTTCCACACATCAATATTTACACACCTGTCAGTGCATATTGAATGCCTAAGGCACGATTAAATGACGCACTTGGGCTACTATAAATAGGCTTAGGCTCCTTCAGGACATTAATATAATAATTATATTAGCATTCGCCCCGTAGCGTAGCCACTCCACACGGCCTCACAAACATACATCATGTGATCTACACATTCTGATAGGATTATTGGTACACTATCACAAACGCGGCCATTGAGGCCACCGAAATATCAGAAGCAGGGCAGTGTTCAGATTATTCACTTTGACATGTTGCTACTCGCTACTAGTCAGATTCCAGCAGAACTGTGTTTCCAGAAGTGATGCCGTTAACAACACACCCTTAGTATGTCAACTACGTCCCCGGAGCTCCATGTGGGAATCTACGCGGACGACGCCGTATTGACTCTACTATCGTCCAATACCCAGTTAGCTTTGTCCGGTGCTAGTGAGACTCTTGAACAAGCCCACCGGTGGCTCGCAGCGAATAAGTTGGTCCTCAACGCGGTTAAAACCGAACTCATTATCCTAAGTTGTACCAAGCACGGCCAGTCCTTACTGCAAATGGTCTAGACATTACCGAAGCGGCTGACGTCCGGTTCCTAGGCATTACCTTTGATTCCAACCTCAATTGGCGAAGACATATCGACAAACTATGTAGGAAACTCTCATCTACAGTGTTCCTTATGAGAAACATATCCTTTGTCGCTGGTAACGACATTCTTAAGGTTATATACTACAGCCTCATGCAATCTCACCTGTCATACGGCGTAGCCCTATGGGGTAATTCTTCAGACTGCACTAGGGCTTTCCGCCAGCAGAAAAAAGCTGTGCGACTTCTGGAGTATTGGACCAGCGTGTGTCATGCCGATCACTTTTCCCTCGTTTGGGTATACTCACTCTCCCTGCCTTTATATGTTAGACTTGTTAATTTATGTCAGGAGGGAGGGACTGGGGTTTAAAAATTATGAGGTTCGCCATTATTTCACACGGAGAAGGGGTGACATTCACATTGGATCCGTCAGGCTCACTAAAGTACTAAAGGGACCCTCTCAACTTGGTTCTAGGCTTTTTTACAAGCTCCCACAGGGTCTAAAAAGAGAAGATATTAGCCCTAACGTTTTCAAAAGCAAGGTAAAGGGTCTCCTAGTGAGTTGTTGCCCCTACTCAGTGAATGATTTTCTAGCGACCAATCTCCCATGCTGGCATTCCCATCACAATGGATTTTATGGATAAGAATTTCTACCATCCCTAAACTTGACTATAGGTAAACTGTTAAGGTTGGATACCTATTGTATTTGTGATTATATGTAGTTTTTTTAAATCTATGTATATATAGTTATTTATAGTTTTGACGGTGCCGAGCACATGCAGTAACTCTGTTGTAACACTGTGCTGTAAGTGGTTAAAATAGCCTATTATAATTTCATTTAATTTAGTATTACAAAATCGAATTTAGTTACTACACGTACCGCGCAAAATGCTTTCGAGCCACCTAGTCCACCAGGCAAGATTATAATATCGTAGGGTCCTTTGGCGATAGCTAATTCCAGACTTGCATCGGGAACAATGTTTACTTTCCTGGAGCACTCAACAGTTCCTTCTCCTTGCAAGCCCGCAATGGTGACATCAATCTGAAAATGCACATTAGGATTGGGCAGACGCATACATTATTGATGGGTCCAAGCCAATTGCCGAAAAGCAGTTGCCCTAGATATATTTATATATTCCCTAATACATTTTGCACTGGCAATAGAACGTTATCCCGTAAAAACGTTATTATAGATGCTCGTTACTGTTTTTGGTTATAGTTACGTTAGAAAGCTAATAGCATTATTGCATTATGTATAGTATAATGTTTAGCTGCAGACATAAAAATATCGCTTACGGTAGATGCTCAAATAAAACATGTAGCAGCTATAAAAGTTCTGCTTTGATTGCCTATATAGAGTCGCAATAATGACAATTCTAAAGGGCGCGCAGCAGACAATTGAATAATCTTTTGAAGAGTCTAGGGTCAAAGCATGAGGCGTGCACCCCTAGCTACCTAATATTTTTCATACACTGTAGACTGTAGCCCATGTCTCTCTACCTACAGTTGTCCGCTATTCGTTACATTTGCACCAGAAAACTATGGCAGCCAGTAGAAATTACTTTGTCTATGTCATCATAGCAGAATCTCCGTACCTATAAAACAATGGCATGCAAGCACCATCTGATTCACTTGGCGGTTCTATAACGGCTAGTGCCAAGTACACACGATGTAACACGCGTGAGTAACATCACGCCATCGTCCGAAATCGAATTGAAATTTCCTGGGTAGCTCATTTCCCTCATTGAAAAAATCACGAGTGTCGAATCGTTCGTGTGTACCGGGCCTAAAGCTAAATACGAAATACAGTTTTGGAGGCTAGCCTACAATTAACAATATTCTAAATAAATAAATAACGACTTTCTTTATTCTATTACTAAGCCAACCTAGGGGAGTTAGGGCTATAAAGCCTTCTCTAAGCCGCCCATTCCACCGACCGGCTAGGGCTATTTACAAAAACGGTGACGTGGTAGCAGACATTCAAGACTTAGGTGGCGTTTCCACCGACCTCGCATTGCAGAATGCAAATGACATTGACGGAAATTAGAATTTTTCTTTTTATAGAAATCTATTAATATATTAAATATCCCATGACGCCATTTTTTAATTTTAGTTTGCTTGTGATTTTACTGTATGATCATTGATCAATTTTAACTATGGCATAGAGGAAAATAAACATTTCCGTCAATTCTGCAATGCGAGGTTGGTGGAAACCCCGCCCAAGTCTTGAATGTCTGCTACCACGTCACTGTTTTTGTAAATAGCCCTAGCCGGTCGATGGAATGGACGCCTTACACTCAACTATGAAAGCCCGGGACCGCCTGCTTTACATGCCCTCCGAAGCATGGCCCGGAAATTTAGGACTCGAATCAACAACCTTTCGGGTGAAAGTCTACATGTCTTGACTCCGTTACTCCGTACCACTACTCAACATGTCTATTCCAGGCTTACCGGCTTGATTCGTTTCAACTTCCATTAATACATTTAAAGTAGGACCCTTACCCCAGCTCTACGAAGCACATCAGCTGGAATTATTACCTCCATTTCTTCATTGCCTCCAGCAAGTATAATTAGGGCCTTTTTAGAGGTCATTTTTAAAAAAAAAAAACGACAAAAAATAAAGTTTTGAGAAGGAACAATATGAGTAAGCAGTCAGCTTCAGTTGCAGACACATATATACATATCAAATTCAAATTATGAATCAATGTTTACATTAGACAGACGAGCAGAGCAGACGACTATTCGACAAGTCATATTATCAGCAATCAGCAAATGGCTAAAAATAAATTTCGCGCAAATTGTTAACCATTTGTTTAACTCAAAGCCATATTTTTACATTAAAAATAGGCCAATATTATGATAGTGTTGAAAAATTAAGATATTCCAAATTCGTTCTTGGGCTTGGTGACGACTTATACAAGAATGAAGATCCACATTTAAATAAAGGCGGGAAGGCGGTTAGATATGTTTGTATGCGCGGCATTTTCAAACTTCGGGCATTTAGTAGGCAATTTTAAATCATTTCGGCGATTCTTCCACTTGTCAATATTCCGTCATTTATAACTTTCTACCACATTATAACTTACTTTATAAGAGTCCCCTTAAAACAAAATTCTCATCAATTTATTTATAAACAAATGACTGCTGTTAAAGAACAATTCAACTAATTTCTGCGCACTTAACTAAATCACTTAATCTAAAACTAAAATCGAAACAGCTTACTTTTGAATGTATTAAGCTGGCGAATACCACTTGCTTTCACCAGATTTAAAATCGATGGCTTTCACGAGGAAACTACGGTAGCCTACTGTGGAAGCGTTGAGTGACTGAGCTCCGGTTAAGATCCAGCCCGCCTAGTTTTAATGACAAAATTAGGGCGTTATAGGCAATATGATGGCCTTATATACTCTTACATTACCTACCGCCTACCGGCACCAACTAGGTAATAACACAAAATTGTTTAAAATTAAATAACTGCAAAGACAGACTACCATGGCTATACGCACTGTTGATCAGCACCTGAACCAAATTAGCATACCGGTCTAGGTATAATAATTAATAAGCACAGGTAGGCAACTACAATACCAACTGTATATAGATTGACCACATTTAAAAAGCAATTAATTAGGAATTACGGAACTTGTATTTATTAATTGTGTCTATAGTACACATACACTAGGCTAACTACGCCTATATTTACAAATTTATAAAAAATTATACGTGACTTTCCTTTTCGCTTTTGAAATGATCTTCAACCCGCACACCGCAGGAATTAACATCAATAGTTTTAAAAAATAATTTCAGCCAGTATTATAGTCAGTGCAATAAATCGTATAATTACCGTCAGTCGACAATAAGGATTACCAAATTGTCGTTGCGAGCAACAGTGGACTGAGTGGTTACGCAATTTAGGATGAATTTCACTAGAATGCAGCAACCAGTAATATTCTGTGTTCCACCGCAACCACAATTTAGTAATGGAGAACTTTCCTATAGAAAGTCCAGCATTGAGAAATTGAGAGTCTCGACCTTGTGATTGGCGTGGCGCATCTCCTTAGTATATAGTATATGGAGGAAGGTGCAGTTCTCCCACAACACTCACGAAAATTGAACCTCACCTCTTTCCATAAGACATATCAAAAGTAGTCGCTCAGTTGGAGCTATTAGAAAAACATTGACATCGAAAATGAAAGAAAACTGTTAAGGTGGCCCTGAAGTGTTATTAGTGAACAGTAAATTAGCACTACGAGATATGAGCCACAACAACAGTATAGGGATGCAGCGCGCCAATCACAGCAAGGCAGAGGTCCCCTTGTTGGATTTTCCATACGAAAGTACTCCGTTGCCTAGGCTATACGCTTTATTGTACGTAGACAGGTAGACTAATGTAGTAGGTACCTCGTGGGAGTACCGTATGTATTCTCATCATAAAACCAAATGGGTAGTACTCTGTACTTCTCACCATTTTCTTTAAAACTGAAGCCTAATTTCAATTCCTTACAATGCACCACACTCACGATGGGTATTACTACTTCAGGCGTGGTTTTTTCGGAAACAAAAGGCTAGAACAGGGGTCGGCCACCTTTTTTAGCAGCTGAGCCAAATTTCGAAGTAGGTAGCCAGGTAACCAGATTTAGATCTGTTAGAAGAGCCATACATCCTAAACCAAAAAATAAAACAACATAATTGATTGCAATCAACTTTGTAAGAAACACCTAACAGGTTATTAGGTATTGTATCTTTAAAATACGAATGCATAATATAAAGTAGGTAGCCATCTAACCACCAATGAGCCAAAGAGCCGCTGGCGGCCCGCGAGCCTCACTTCGCTGACCCCTGACCAAGAATAATTTGACTGGATACCTACTTCAATGATCCAATCCAATCGTGAATATCTAGGCGCACTTTTGTTTTTGAATGAACCGCTATCGTATAGAAATACATCGAGAAAATACGTATAATCCCAATGTTTAATTGGTTGGGCGCAAGCAATTACCTAGACGAAAGAGGCCCATTACTTAAACATATTTCCAATTGATAACAACTATGTTAGGTAGGTAGACACAATTCGTCGAATCTAATGATACAGCAACCGTAGTTTTCTTTTCGAAAGCTCAATTTTCCAACATAAAACAATCCAAAATTAGATTTAGAATAGAATTTATAAATGGGTAAGCTAGGTGTCTCATCTAATAGTGAAGTACCGGGAGACCGAGCATAAAGCTCAATGAAGTTGCAATTTTCTCAATTAATAGGAATGGATTTTCGCAAAGGCACGCCATTCAGAGTCTACGTTCTTTCGCTACAATATGAACGAAAGGGCGAAATCATGTGCGAAATTGAGGCCAAGTGAAATCTGCTTCAGGCGGAGATTTCAAAATCAAACAAACCAGGCTCGGGAATTATTGACTAAAAGAATTAATTCCTCGTTTCACAGACGCAAAGAATATATGAAAATGGTTTCATGAAAAATGCATAACAAATACCAGCTTTCGTAATAACTTTGCATTTCACACCTGCATTATTATTGCTATAGAAAAAGTGCTTGAAAAGTGTACATCCCGTAGGAAATTGGCGGCCCGGAATTTAATACTTCATACATATACATATATATATATCTTTTAAATAACTAAGCAAGTTATTGAAATACCTATTGCTTCATTTAAGTAGTAGAAGACTGTAGAAACAACGGATTTCGGGGTAGCCTACCTCATTCCTACGGGACGTACACTCTTAAACAAATTTTATAGTGTAGTCGTAAATCAGTAGGGGAAAATGGAAATAGACAGCTTTTGGAGAGCTTGCAATTTTTTATGAATTATTTATGACTATTTCCTTATTTTAGGTGCCCATTCCATTGACCGGCTAGGGCTATTTCCAAAAACGGTGACGTGGTAGCAGACATTCAAGACTTAGGTGGCGTTTCCACCGACCTCGCATTGCAGAATTGACGGAAATGTTTATTTTCCTCTATGCCATAGTTAAAATTGATCAATGATCATACAGTAAAATCACAAACAAACAAACTAAAATTAAAAAATGGCGTCATGGGATATGTTAAGTACAAACATTTTAATAGATTTCTATAAAAAGAAAAATTCAAATTTCCGTCAATGTCATTTGCATTCTGCAATGCGAGGTCGGTGGATACGCCACCTAAGTCTTGAATGTGTGCTGCCACGTCACTGTTTTTGGAAATAGCCCTAGCCGGTCAATGGAATGGGCGCCTTAGCAGATGTGAAATGAGGAATTAATTAATTTTGTCGAAAATTTCCAAGCCTGCTTTGTTTTCAAAATATTTGGAAATCTTTTAGATGTTTCTGGTACAGATTTATTAATGAAATCGACGAAACATGGTGTTTTATTTCTTTCAATGCGTCGTCACACTATAGGTAACAGAAAACTTACGTCAATTAAAATTAGGCCTACCATGATCACATCATAGGGCACGATTTGACGAAAAGTGAACACCATCCAAATACCACAGAGCTACAAGAGAGGAGTTATTCTGCACCGGTACAGTAGGTCACTTCACACACGGATTTCCAGACCTGCAATGAAACGGTTCTGAATATTTTTTCATGGGTGAAGTGCACACTTGCTTGCATTATTTTCTCACAGTTATGAAGATGAGACGGTTTCTATAACTTCGTGAGAATTTCGTGGCTCAGCTATTTCTGTTCGAAGTGGTATTCCATTAAGTCATCCTCAACTGTGAACAAAAACATGAAATAAGTAGGCAGGAAATAAAGCCACAGATAAAAATAAAGAAATTCCATTTCTCACGAGGACTGAGAACTGCCACCTAGGCTACAGTGCATAACTGTACGGTATTCAAAACTAGAATTTTAGTGGTAGATTGTGAACTAATGAACCTCTTTAGTATAGAAATTAAAAGTTCTATATAGGAGAGATGGGACACAAAAAAATATGCATTTTAATTTCATGACTAAGACTAGACATTGAAAACACGTAGCAGGTGGCCCCAGGAGTCAATAAGTAGATTCGGCGCGATCAAATGTCCCACATCTAATAAAAAAATCCATAGAGGAATGTTTTGATTGGGTGGGGTCGATTGGGCGCTAGTATTTTCTTAAACGAAAGACGCCCCTAATGTATGTCTTAAGTAAACAAAGACGAAAACTTGAGTTCTACAATTTTTAAAGTAAATAATTGCACATGTAAAAATACATTAACAGGCCTAGTGCGATATATTTAGAGGCAACTCACAATTGTTGTCTACTGTTTTCGGCCAGCCACTTGATTTAGACGCAGATTCTGCAAGAGAAAAAGATACATAACGATTGATCACATATTTTAAGAAGTGCGATGTTAAATATCACCTCAATATCATAGAAGTGAATTCTCTGGCCCCCAGTAGATTGCAAAACCATGACCAAGCGTTTGACATGTTCTGCCAGACCCTTATCTCCAACTTACAATTATTTTCACGATTCTGTATTCTGATGTCTCGTTGCGCCACTGTTGTTGCATTTGGTTAGCTCAGTGCTGCATTAGAGACACTAGGCTTTCCTTAGAATGTGCGTGCATTCGTCTAATCTAACATCAGACAACAACCGAGGTATTAAATAGGAGTAGGTTCGGAAAATAGCGCTAAAAGGGGTTCGAAGGCGATTGAATTCATCAACATTAAGAGGTTAAGAGGCTGTACACATTAGCCACCCCTGAAACACCCCATACATTGTTTTAAATTTTTTTATTTGTGTTATCGAATGTCCCATCTCTCTTAGCCTACATACACTTACCAAGGCTTTGAAAACGATCGAAGGTAGGTCCCACCCTTAATATGTATAATGGTAAATTGCGTGCCTGTCAATGGAAAATAAATTACAGCTTAGCATAAAAACAATAAATAATAGCTAAAATACTACCTCTGTAGTCCCATTGGTCCTTCAGAGACAGCCGCAGGTGAAAACCTTATGGGTGTAACAAATACAAATTTCTCAGGAAATATATATCGTAGAGCTATCAATGAGGACTTAGTAGAAATCGAAATGTTCCTCTATATTTCGACAATATGTAGCCGTCTCAAACGCACCCTGGAAGGTGTTCCATAACTGTAGCCACTCGATGTTAGTGACGGTCAAGTTAAGGCCAAAAATTTTGATAAATGATATGTGGCCAATCGGTGTTAGTGACGACCACATATCATGTAACAAAACGTCGAGAAATATTTCGTCTAATGATATTTTTTAGGTATTCAATTAATATTTACTGTGAAATTCAACCTTGTACAAAAAACGAGTCGTGTAGTTGTCCCGTGGGAGTCCCATTGGGGTTGGGTGTTGAGGAATATCTCTTCTTTGTATCAAGTCCTGTATGATATGATAGGTCTACAATATATATTTCACGTGAAATTTGATTTTGCTGAAAAACCCGATTGCCTTTTGAGCCGTGAATCTTTCAAGTGTGGGCTATACTTGCGGAAAATAAAATGTTAGTGAATAAAATGTATCATGCAGAATATAATTATAAAAAAAAATGGTATTACAATTATACATAAAGCACTAAGTTTGTATACGTAGTACTTGGATGGAAATATAAAATAACATATTATTAACAACAAAACGTAGACTACAAAGATGGCATCTGAATTGGGTAATAACATACTATTGACTTATGACTTTGAAAATAATCTAGAGTATGTACATTTTGCAAAGCTGCCTTAACAAGAGATCTAATGTTTTTTTTAACCAAAATATTCGCAGCACAGTCACAGATACTGGATATAATTTTAACGTTCATATTTATCGAAAACGAAAATTAAAACCAAGGCCGCTCAAACTTGACTCAACGCGCCCATTGGGTTTTGGAAAAGCAAGTGGTGTTCATCTGGGGCAAGCGTCGGGACACCAAATTGTGTGAAAAATACCAGTATGTCTGGAGACACTGGCGCAGTTCAATCTGCCATGAGGCGGCTATTTCACCGGCGATTTTACTTCATATTTGATTTTGTGAATTTTGTCATTGACGTTTGTTTTGTTTTAAGGAGACTATTATGTAGATACTTAACTTATCTATTATAAATTAAGTTATAATATGGTACCAGACATCATTGATAAGTCTCTACCATATTATAACTTAATTTACAATAGATAAGTTAAGTATCTACATAATAGTCTCCTTAAAACAAAACAAAAACAAACGACAAAATTCACAAAATCAAATATGAAGTAAAATCGCCGGTGGAATAGCCGCCAAAGACCAAAAAAATATGCATAAACACAACGAAATTAAAGTTATGCAATTGTTATTTGAGGTTTTTATGGACGTAGGTCAAATTGTAGTGGCCCGTTGAACCTTTCCCGGCCAACGACCCCAAAGATATTTGTACATTGCTGGTATTGTTTCCTCTTGAATATTGGCCGTTGGCAAACTGGCATACCGGTTACAAGTGGTAATGGACAAGCTGAGACTGTCTTTATGCTATAGGTAAAGTACAGTCAGGACAGTAACGTAGTGGTACGGACTCTGACTTTCACCCGAAAGGTTGTTGGTTGGAGTCCCACACTGGCTACATTTTCTGGCCATGCTTCGGAGGGCTTGTAAAGCAGGCGGTCCCGGGCCTTCCTAGTTGAGTGTAAGAGGGCTTTATAGCCCTAACACCGCTAGGTTGGCTTAGTAATAGAAACAGAAACAATAAAAAGCCCTTATTTATTTATTTTATTTTAAAATACATTCGCATTGCAATAAAATTGCACCATTATGCAGCAGCCAAAAACGTAGACTATTACAACCGCCTGTAAGCACAATGGCAATATGTATCCTCCGAAGCATGCTAATTAGAAAATTAGAAAAATGAAACTTAATTGAGCGAACAAAAACTAAGTGTGCAACCAAGCAAAAAATTGCTAAGTAGAAGTAAAATTTCTTGCTATTCGTCGATTTAACTAGTTTGGATTGGTTTGAGGTCTACAATAAAAGATTTTTTAAAGGTTTGGCACGGAGTACGGATTCTGAAGTCATTCAAGTATGAGAAGGTATTTTGAATTACTCTCGGTCAATGTAAAGGAAATATTACTCGACGGTACACACTTTCACAGGGTTAGTGTAACAAAACATATTATAAACTAAAACATAAAGACTATGTCAATAAAGCCCCTCCCATGATATAAATTATAAGGAATGGGCTCTTTATGACGAAGTCTTCGCCTTACGCAAGTTACGGCGAATTAAATTATAACTTCGGAGTCAGTCCTAAATATGAAATTGTAAAGGTCGCTATAGGCGCCAGCGTCAATAATTATGATCTACCATACATGCGGATACAACACACCTAGGTTATACTCTAGAACAAGAAAAAAACACTTAAAAACATGTAAGTGCTTACTACGAAATGGGAGGCTTATTTTATTTGTAATAATATATACATAAATACTACTAGCCTATTACTGTCATGCAGGTTTTAAAATTGTACTAAATAATTATAACAAACATAATAAGCCAGTTCGTCAACTGTGAAGTCATTTACAGATGGGTCAATCCAAATAGGCATTCCAAAAACAGATTTTCGCTAAGTTGAAATCGATTGCTTTCAATCGCGATTATTAATCCCATTGACTAGCGTTCGAAGATCTCTTATTATAATTTGATTTGCCTTACTGGATTAGGCTGACCATCAATAATGACAATAATAGTGGTAATTCGCGTTGGCATGAGGATGGGCGAATAAAATTGCTCTCTTACCAGAAACTAACCACCTATGTATATGGAAAATAAAGACAATTTTCTTTCTTTCTTTCTTTTATACTAGTTGCATATTATTCACGTGTGTGTGACAATGATAATATTTTCTCTTCAATGAAGCGCTAGATACAATTGAAAAGATGAAGGATAAATGGTCACGATTATGTTCAAGACACAATGATGGGACAGGACGGGCCTGAGGACGAGTAGAATAAAATTGGGGATGTTGTGGTCAGCAAGCCGCGTTTTCCCCTACCAAAGAAGGTACCCGTTCGGTTCGGTTCCGGCAGAAATTTTTTCATTTTACTTCGAGTCTCCAGTTCTCTATCAACTGGACTATTCCGGACCAAGCTAAGAAGCATACAGACCCCATTTTAAATTGTTTTGTATCAATTCAGCGTAGTGGTAAGTTAAGGAATAAAAAAAAACACATTTTAGCATGTAAAATAGAGAGCAATTAAAAGACTCAGATCCATGGAAAAGCAGCGAACATTACAAGTTCACCATCTGCAGTTAGCACTTTTTTCAATAGCAGAGCGAGAACGGTGTAATTGTTTCGTTGTAATAGTGCATTCGGACTAGGCTTGGTTTAAAAAAAAATTGGATTTAACATCTCCTTGGTAATTCAAATTCAATACTTAGTTAATAACAGATGGCAGAAGCGTAACTAACGTTTCAAAAAGTAAACAAGAACCAATAATAAAAGGCATGGACATCTCAGCCTTACCATGTTTCGTTAACCGACTGTGTCAGAGTCAGAACCATGTTCATATAAAAACATATATATATATATACGTAAAAAGTAAGAAAAGTATTTCAACGCAACAATTAGACCTTCTACAGAATTACATCATTTTGCCAATACGCTAGCTAAACCATTCGTCTGAATAAAAGCCAAAACTAATGTAAGCAGAACGTGGTGATAAATGCAAATAAAGTGGAGGAGGAGGAGTAAGCTACATAACATCAACGAAGAACTCGCAAGGGTTTCCCATAGCTGCTGTAAAAGATTGCCTACTTGCGCCGATGTCTTCGGATCCATGTGCAGCATTTGGAGCTCGTCCACTCTGCTCTGAACCAGAGGATTTTGATCCACGGGATGCTGGTAACACTGTAAAAGTAAAATTTATTGGTAAATGTTAGTGGCAACGGTGTAATACTATTAAACAAAGGGTTAGTTGGAATATATTCCCTCGACAATGGGCTCCGCCCTAATTGTTCGATGACTATGAGGTCCATGCTTCTAATGGCTTACTTACTTTACTTTCCGTGTCCGGACCGTCAGATCATTTTCCAAAACTTTGCGGCCTTGATGGCGTTGTCGTTGCATACAAAAAGGTCAGCTACACTGCAAACAGTGCCCATGTCTCTGCATACGAGAAGGTGATCAGCAGTTTGGACCTCCCCGCAGTCACATAATTCGTCCTCAATATAACCCCATTTCTTCTGCGTGTATCTGCATCTCGAGACTCCAGTTCTAAGCCTATTTAGTGTTCTCCACTCTCCGTAGGGCAGGTGGCTTCCCTTTGCTATTTCTTCATTGGCTTTGAAATTGGAGATAATCGGGAGTTCCTCCTCCCATAGACTGGTTCTCCGTATTTCGGCATTAGTTTCTAGTGGTTTTCGTCTTTTGAGGAAGCTGTTACGGGAGCGTAGACGTTCTGGCGGTCTTTCCTGCTGATACATTGGGTGCCTGGAGTCGTTTTCCTGTTTGGTCTTCTCCTTTTCTGCGGCTACTGTCCGTCTGATGTGAGGGGGCGCTATACCTACTATAGGGTAAACTTTGTAGGTTGGCGTTGGTTTCAAACAGCCAGAGATAACCCTTACTGTCTCATTCAAGGCAACGTCCACATGTCTAGTGTGCGCGGAGGCTTCCCACGCTGGTGCACAGTATTCTGCTGCCGAAAAACATAGTGCCAGTGCTGAAGTTCTCAGAAGTTCAGGTTGTGCTCCCCAAGACGATCCAGTCAGCTTCCGTAAAATGTTGTTTCTGGCGCTGATTTTGCCTTTAAGCTCCCTACAGTGTGTTCTGAAGGTTAAAGTTCTGTCGAGTTTAACACCTAGGTACTTCGGATACTGTTCATGCTCGAGGGGTATGCCTTCCCAGGTGATGTTGAGTTTCCTGTCTGCTTCCCTATTTTTGAGGTGGAATACGCAAACTTGCGTTTTCTGGGGATTCGCTCGGAGAAAATTCTCTTCGTAGTATACTGACAGGGCTTCCAAAGCTTTGGTTAACTTCGTTTCCACTTCTTCGAAAGTTTTGCCTTGAGCAGCGATGGCGGTGTCGTCGGCATAGATGAAACTTCTAGTATCACGGGTTTTCGGTTGGTCGTTGGTGTATATGTTATACAGTAACGGTGACAAGACGCTCCCCTGTGGCAGACCATTTCTCTGGATTCTCCATCTGCTTTTTTTTCCTTCTAGGTTCACGTAGAATCTTCTATTTTGTAGGATCGATTGAATAGTCTTTGTGAAGGCAACATCTTTTGTCATAGAGTAGACCTTGGAGATTAGTTTACGGTGGTTAACTGTGTCATAGGCAGCCGAGAGGTCTACGAAAACAACTCCTGTCAGCAAGTTCTTCTCATATCCATTTTCAATATGCTGCGTCAGGTTTAAAACTTGGTTGTTACAAGATTTTCCTGGTCTGATGCCTGCTTGTTCAGGTATTAACTTATTGTCTACGATAGCGCCTACTCTTGTTAGGATCAAACGCTCGAATGCCTTAAAGAGGTGACACAGCAGTGAGATCGGACGGAAATTCTTTGCTTCTGTTGGTTCTTTCCCTGGTTTCAGCAGTGCTGACACACTTGCTCTTCTCCATAAAGGTGGTATGTTGCAGGAATTGACACATTCGTTCATTATTGTTACAATCCATGTGAGGGCTTTGGTACCAAAGTGCTTAATCTGTTCCGTACGAATCCCATCAGGACCGGCCGCTTTATTTTCTTTCATTCCTCTTATGACTTCCACAAGTTCTTCTGTGCTGAAAGGGGTGGATAGCGCACTTTCCGTTACGTCTTGTTTGGGCATAGTAAACCTTTCTTTCTTCACCTTCGTTTTGGGTTTCCCGTTCAAAAGTAGCGTGTGTGCTATCTGGTTTGGAGTGACTTTGCTATAATCAGGCTTAGGTTGAGTGGGATCGTTACTCAGATTTTTTATCAGCTTCCAGGCCCGCCTGCTGTTTTGTTTCATGTCCAAGTCATTGATTAGTTTTGACCACTTTTCCTTCCTTCCTTCGCTTACACAATGCATTAGTTCTTCACCCATTTCAATTGTTTCCTTGGCGAAAGGGTCATTGTCGAATTGTTCTTGGTAGGCTCTCAGGAGAGCACTTGTACCAGAATTCAGACCTGGGAGGTATTGTGTACGGCTAATGGCTATTAACACAGCAGGCAATGTAAGTCCAAATAAGCCTTTGTTAATTAAATAAAAAATTGTTCCATCATAATTAGCATTGGAGAAATGCCTTGGTTCGTTTTATTTAATTTTCATATAGTTGGGACGAACAATGGGCTGCCTTAGCTATTGAGAGTGCTATAAGCCAATGCATAAGGTTGTGGTGGTTTCGCAGCGCGACGTGCTGGGTCCATTGAATCAATTTCTGATTTTTTTATGATTATGATGTTTTGCCCTGTCTGACATAAAGGACCGGGTCCAATAAGGTTTCGATTTTACGACAAAACAGAAATGTCATTCCCGTGAAGTAAAGCAGAGAACTTACATGGAAGAGGAGCATGCGCATTGAGATCAGTGTCGGAAGCTGTTGACGCTCCTGACTTCATAAGGTCCAGCCCGATACTACCCTGTTGAATATCCTTACACAGCCTCTCCGATCCAGAGCTCCCTGCAACCAAAGTTAAAAATTAGATCACCATAACAAAGAAGATGATAGCTCAGATGCCAATCATATATGGATTCTAATGACTTGAGTCCAATGAATATACTATATTAGTCCACTTCGTAGAGTTTGGTTATAGTGATAAAACTATTAAGAAGAGAAACGTAGGCGCTTGATCAAGCCCTATGCATTTTCTAGCTATAATAATCGTTCTATTATAAGGGCATAAAGTTCCCAATTCCAAAACATTCCATGTGCAACTTTTACAATGAATTTTGAATAGGATTTAGAACCTAATTGAACATGGATAATGGACGTCTGACCAAGAGAAATCCGGGTTGCTGGGATTTCTTGAATTCGATACTACGCCTCCGCGATATTCAATAAAAAATAATCCCTTTCGGCTATGGCCGATCAGGTGTAGGGAGATTCCGCAGACGCTGCTTTTCCTCTACGCTACCCAGAGGCGTAAAGTTTTAGAATGATGGCGGGGGCAAAACTAAGTAGACCTTATGACGTCATCAGGCAGGATTGAAGAAAAAATTGATAATATAATAGAAAAATTGTAGTTTTACGCATTTTTTACAAAGCTAAAAAAAGAATGCTTATATTCATATTGCTGCAAAGGGGACTATGAAGTAAGAACCACGTCGTTTTACAATGCTCGAAGCTGGGGGGGGGGGGGGGGTAAAGCCAAAAGGAGCTGGGGGGGGGGGCAAGTTGGACCGTGCCCACCTCCCCCCCGCCCAACAACCTGACGCTATGTGTAATAGAAAATAAAAAAAACTTCATTATTTTCCCGATCACAACATCAACACACAAAACACTCTTGTGTTCCAAACTATGACGACTATGAACTTTTACTTATTAAATTATTTTTACTTTGACTGGACGTCATCTTGAAATCGTTAATTTGTCGTAGAAAGTGTAGATTACCATTATCGTAGATAATAATACGATCTTTCAGTCAGATTTTAATTCATTCATCTGCGACCAATATTGACTGAGATATGAATTATATAAGTTTTCAATCGGCCGCCATCTTATAACTAAATAGCGGATCTAGCTGGTTAACGAACTCGATCAAGGCATTTGTATGATCAATTTTTGTGCCAAGTTTCATCCAAATCGGATAATATTTACGGAAGTTAAGAGTGTTTCCTAAAATCGATATATATATATATATAACATTTTGAACGGAGGGTGGTTTTAGGCTCAGGGAGTCATGAAATGAAAAGTTGTGAAGAAATTTTCCGAAAGTCGAACATTGGTCACCATCTCAATAGGTGGATGAATCTCCCTAAAAACAATACACCACTTTAATGTTTCTCCTTTTCCTTTCACTCCGCAGTTATAATAATGGCTTTTTCTTGTTCTATTACTAAGCCAACCTAGCGGAGTTAAGCCCTCTCTTACACTCAACGAGGAAGGCCCGGGACCACCTGCTTTGCATGCCCTCCGAAGCATAGCCAGAAAATGTAGCAAGTGTGGGACTGGAACCAACAACCTTTCGGGTGAAAGTCGGAGTCCGTACCACTATTCTACATGTCCTGTTAAATTACTTACCGGATAAGCTCTCTTCACGGTAAACACTTGGGTCTTGGCTGTAGTTGAATGGCATAGGGGCATAACCAGCGCCAATGTAAGTGCCCGAGTAAGGCATGTGGCCAGGAGGATCGGGGGGAATCATGTACCTGGCGGGCGGGGGCAGCGGACCGACTGTGTCTTGACCCAAACTTGTGCAGTCGTCGCGCAATTTTAGTTGAGACATACCTGTTGAACAAAGCAACTCATCAAGTCAGGCACATGCTGTTAACATTAAGAAACTCCACCACAATTATGATGATTAAGCATAACCTCGGGCCAAAGCCATTCATTTTATGAAGGCATAATAATAAATAAAACATTCAGAATTGATGGCAATTAATGAAGTGGTTACTATTGAGCTGTAATGTACTCGCTTGGCACTTGCCCAGACATGAATAGATTATTAATTAAATGGCTTAAAGTCAAGAACTTAGTAGTATTATGGTTGGACAGTCCCAGGCCACGGTGTGGGCCCATAGGACAGGGGACCTCCTGATTATAGTGGATTCCGAACCACTTGGGAAACACAGTGAAGTCACACGATTAGTTCGGAGGTGACCAGGACAAGTCCTACCATGTTTCCCTACCGGCACTGTGCACACTACCGAGTTATCTGCATCATTGAACCTGCTCTGGTCCGCTGGATTCAACTTGGTAAGGCGGCCGGCAAGTCTAGAACTTACTCGCACACATATATTTTAAGAATTTTTTTGTAGTTCGTATAGAAATAATCTAGTTACACCACTTACCATGAGAAAGTGCATCACCGAAAACATAATAACATTGGTCTGAAAAGCTAACTTTGTTTACGGTGTGTCTGATATAGCCTGCTTTCATAAGGTTAGCCGCATACTTCCTGGCTTCTCTCCTCTCCGTAAATCCCTCGACGTGAGTAAATAACCATTCTACTACATCCGCACCTGCAATTTAAAATATATTTTATAATAATAGTCATTGGAGAACAGAAGACTTGGAAAAATGGCCGGAAACGGGATTCAACCTGAGACTCCACCTTGCCAGCCTGACCCGGTACTAGGTGTTAATTTTAAGTAATTTGTTCACTTTGTAGTTAGTTTTATTCTTTAATTGTAATTTTTTAAACTTGAACATTTTTTCTATTTAAATTTAATTTTAGGATTAGATTTAATTTTAGGATGAGATAGAGGGGCCCATCAAGGGAATGCCCAAAGGTGCCCCTCTGAACCACATTACATAGAAAAATAGTAAACAAATATAATTGATTTGATTTGACCACTACACAAAATTCGGTTTCAATCCCGTTTCCACCAATTCCTTAATATTATCTTCCTCTCTTTAATTCCCCTGCCAGTATAGGCATTCTACAATGATATGATATTATAACGCACGATGTTAAAAGATCCAAAGTTGCCAGGAAACAGAAAACTTTTTAGTTATTACAAGAGTAGGAGCTGCACCAAATAATGTTAATTAGAAGAATTGAAATGTATATTAAATTCATGAGTTATAACAATCAGAAACTCGCGCATTAAATGGACAGCAAGAATTGCCCGTACAATGGGAAAAAATCTACAGTGGTGAAAATTTTCATTGTTTGTGTATTTAGTAAATAAAAGAAGAAAAAAAAAATTACCGCAGTTGGTGCTCTATGGACGGTCACCTACTTCCCCAAATAATAATACTACTAACACAGTACTCACCAATGAAAGCATTAGGTATTGTAATCTTTAGCCACATTCGGTCCCTCACTTCCAATCCGGAGTCTGGGCGGGCCATAGTCTTGACAACTAAGCTCATGTCTGAATTTATCGTCAGATGCACGTCATCTGGACCTCCTGCGCAAAAAGTAATTTCAAAATATGAGATAGCATTCGAAATAGTTAAATAAAATAAAATAAATAAAATGAATAAATAAAAAATAATAAATTTCAATAACAGTAATTCAGAATATTGACACCGCAAAGACATTGAGCATATTTGAATCCCACACTTGAGTCCCATCCAGGCCCATAATTTAATTTTTAAAGTTATTATAATTTATTATCCGCGATTTTGATTGAGGCAGTGGAAGAATTTTAAAAGAGAAAGAATCCATTTTGAATGGCAAGTGCCACCAATGCTGGCCTCCGTAAGCTAAGTATGTTTAATACACAATTGTGTACATACGCATAACTATTAGTCAATTTCCGATTTGAGATTCAGCATGTGACAAGTCTTGAGAACAAAATATCACCGCTGGGACATACTAGCTGTTGGGCGATTTCGTCAAATAATCATTGAGAATTTGTGCAACAAGAGCTTGAATATAACAATTTAATAGCGGTATCGATGGTCATTTAATGTCCAGGGCACCAGTGGGTACCAGTTCCTCTACGTCTTCACCGAAATACCAGTCTTGCACTGATCTGCGCATACTATACCTAAACGTAACCTACCTCCACCTCACCCCCTTAGTGTGACCCAAGTCTTAGTCTGAGAAAATCCTAATTGTGCCCCTCTGAACCACTAAAACCATCATTGTATACTTTTTCTTATAATTAAGATTTACTTTACCCTACCCCATCTTCACAGAAATACTATCAAACTATCAATGCCGTTGACTCCCTAATCTGATTTTTCAAATCTATAAGCCTTGTCACACAACCATCCCACTACCAATTCCTTCATTCATACCCTCAAACACAACCCTCGGCAGGGTGGGCAGCCTCCCTACAGTGGGTACCTAGCCATGTGGAAATATATGGCAATGAAAAAACCGCTACTGGGAAGCTCGGCGACGAATGGTTGAACTACCACGTTCGGGCGTTGGATAAAGTAAAGTAAGTACCCTCAAACACTAACCAGTCGTAAACTGTTTCAGACGGTGCCTGGGCAACCCGCTGCCCAGTGCGAACCTGATAGCAGTTGGTCAAACCGTCACCACCAATAACACAACAGTATTTATTATTATATTTATTATTATATATTCATAGTTCATAGGTGTCTCAAAGGGACCCCAAAGACCTAGGCCCCAGTAGAGGGCCCATCGAACACCATGATTGCACTTCACAACACAACACTAACCAACCTAACAGTACAAACGTCCGTAAGGATCCCACGCCTTAAAAAATAAAATAAAAATAATAATTATCCATCATTCATCGATCATACGATTCTAACAATTCACAAAACATAAGAGGAAGAACCTATGTTTTATCAAACATCAAGTTTCAACCGAGCAACGCAGATTCATGGTTATGAAAAACTTACGCTCAGTTTCAGGGATGGAGCTGGTGAGACTGGAACTGTTGGACGTGAGGGTGGATACGCTGGCAGCTCTGGCATAAGGGGGCCGCGTCGAAGATGCGTCTCCGCGCACAGCCGCAGTGTGCGCTATCCAGGCCCCGGGGTCAATGGGTCGCACAGGCTCCGTACGGGGAACTGTGAAGTACCCTTTAGGGTTAGGGTCCCAGCATTTGGCCACCACTAATTTTATCGGTCTGAAAAAATAGGTAAGATGCAATGCAATACCGGAATAGCCATGATTGGCATTATGACTAGGAACAAACGAACGATGTGACACGCCCGAGTTGCCAAAGTTTTTTTTATTGCGATAAATAGGTAGTTAGAAAACCACAGAGCCAATTTCTATGGACGATTTTCCACTCAACTTGCCCAGAACACACCAGCTCATAGAAATCTTCTGAAGTAAACTCTGAGGTTTTGCACCAAAGCATTCACCAGTCCGTTTCCTCCCATGAACAAATTTCTCAGCGAATCACCGGCGTACCGGGCCAATGGCTCGGAAACAAAACTGTATTAGCAATGATGTCAAAAAGTTTATAAGCCAGCATTATTGCAGGTAAGCTGCGGCTAATATACACCACCATTCCACAATGAGATCCTAATAATTACAGTAGATTTTGCAATTATTATGTTTAAATGTTGAATTAGTTTCATATCGTAATTTTTTTGTTATTTAATATGCATGTTGTCTATTTTTTGTCCTATTTGGCGCCCCTCGGCAATGTGACGCCAGGGGCGGACACCCCCTCGTTACGCTACTGATTTAGCATGCATGCACCAATGAACAGTTATGGGTTGCGTTGACAATTTATCCAAAACGTAACCCTAGTGGTTGTTCACTTATTTTGCTTAGCGGCAATTTAGATTTATTTAGCACTAATCTGGTCATCGAAATGGAGGAGTAATCTATCTTTATAAAAATGAAAAACGTAAACATGTGCTTATGTATGTAGGCACTTTTTTGACTCGCCATAACTCGGGACCCACTGGCACCAGAAACTTGCGGCTACACTCAAAATTTAGAGAAAAATCGGGACATGGTTTTCGTGTAGGGCCGAACCTTAAAAATTGAACCTGATCAGGTACAGGAGCGATAATCGGTTCGAAAAATCCCATAAGAAAGCATTGGAGGGTTCAACGCAATGTTTTGGCCTGACATTTGGGCCTACCTTAACTTAAATTACATCACTGTCTTCGTCAATTCTTCCTCTTTCAGGCCATGCTATACATGATGTGATTGGGCAAGTGGTTCGACTTTGGGGGGTGGAAACGTGAGGGGGTGCGCCCAAATTTTCCGATTTTCAGCGAAAATAGGCCTTTTTCGACCGCGTTTTTGGGGGTGTTAATATCAATTCGAAAACTTGAAACTTCTTTAGTCCTTTTCCACCTTTCTTAGTCTTTTCAGACATGTATTCAGGTTTACTATACGCCTCTTCGTTTGGGCTCAGGTGAGTTGGTAAGCAGTCCCTGTTTTGACGAAATACCGGTTTAAAGGGTACATTTCCAAATACATCCATAGAGTAAAAAAATTCCACAGCCAGCTGTTTTCAACCGAAATTAATTTTTAATGTCTCATTAGAAGCAGTATAAATTAAGCTTTAAAACGAGTATAAATACATAATTTCAAAATCACCCCTTCACCCCTTAAACACGAGTGGAACACAAAATTGTTAAAAAATCAGGCGAAAAAATTAATTTCCAGCAATCCCATTTCAATTGCATGGGCGGGTTTAAAGCAATATTTTGGGCAGATGTAGAAGGCCTATGTTAATTTAAATTATATCAGTGTCTTTGTCCGCTCTTCTTCTTTTAGGTCATGCCAAATTTGTCGTGATCAAGCAAGAGGTTCGGCTTTGGGGGGTGGAAACGTGACGGGGTGCGCCCAAATTTTTCGATTTTCAGCGAAAATAGGCTTTTTCGGCCGCGTTTTCGGAGGTCTTGATATCATTTTGAAAACTTTAAACTACTTTAGTTCTCTTCCACCTGTCTTACTCTTTCCAGAGATATATTCAGTTTAACTATCCGCCTCTTCGTTCGGGCTCAAGTGATTTGGTAAGCCATAGCCATCAGCGTTTTGACGGAAAACAGGTCTAAAGTGTACCTTTGAAATTACATGCATAGAGTAACAGGATTCCACAGCCTGACCTCTTCCACCAAAATGATTTGTTAATGTCTCATTAGAAGCAGTATAAATTAACCAATTTTCATAGTTGTTAACTGCTTCGTTTGGGTTTGGGGGCATTCACATAAGTCATGCGAGCCCCGAAGGGGCGAGCTGCGTAATGCCAAATGGAACCACGTTAATGCGAGGCCCCGCAGGGGCGAGCTGCCGCCCGCGGCAGGCGCAAGGGGGGCGGGGCCGCGAAGCGGTCCCAAGCTCCGCTTGTGTTTTTATATTTTTGAGCGAGACAATTTCTAGCCAATGCAGAGCAATCAAATTGTGAAAAACCAAGATTTTGGGCATGGATTAAGGAAGTTAAGCTGTGGGAGCATAGCTTACCCAGGCTTTTGAACAACGTCTCGCAGTACGCGGACGGCTTCATCGTTTGTCATGTTTTCAAAATTAATATCATTCACTTGTAAGATCATATCGCCTGGTTCCACTCTTCCATCTAACGCAACGGCTCCCCTGCAACAAAGAATCAGTATGAAGTAAATTAATGGAAATAACTGTGTTGAAGACAATTTAAAGCACATGCTCTCTCTTCAAGTTACAGCCGGATGATGGCTGGTTGGCAGCAACATATTGCAGCGATGTCTCCAGTCTCCACGATTTTGACATGTCCTCTTCAGCTCCACATAGGAAGTTATCCCCAAATCATTTTTAACTTGTTGGAGATATTCGTTTCGTGGCCGTCCCCGTCGATTTACGCCTTCTATTTTCCCTTCAATGATGTAGCCGACTAAGTTATCATGCCGAAGTAGGTGTCCGATCCAGCGTGCCCTCCTAGTGGATATGGATGCAACAAGGGTCCTTTTTTCATTTATTTGGGTTAGGACTTCCTCATTAGTTACATGGTCTTGCCAAGGTATTCTCAAAATGCATATGCTATAAGTATTAATTTGATTTTTATGAAATGAGGCCTACTTGTAATTTTGAACCTTGCCAACGACCTAATTGATTTTTCGGGCATTATTGGTATTGCTTCCGTATGCAATTTGAGGGTTGGCAAACTGGCATTCGTCCTGGATGGCAACCCACCTCAGCTACAAGTGACAATGGTAACGATAACTAATTTCGTGTACGTGTCTAAAGAGCATATATTCACATTAACAAGGTGACACTCCTTGAACTAACTGACAAGGAAGGATAAGTGCGGGGATATCCCCGCATTAGCAGCTGTTTTAGTATCCCATTTACCAAAGCCTTCTTTAACTTGTGAGGATCCAGAACCTAGGCTCGGGTTTCTTCTGGTCTTCGTCTAAAATCAATTCAATCAATTGCGAACTATCTTAAAAATGTAAATTTGTTGATTCATTACAAATACAAATATATTTATTTACAGTTTTGATGTACAGTTTGTTAGTGTTTGTGGTTCAGAGGGGCTCCTTTGGGCATTACCGTGATGGGCCCCTCAATATATTCCTAAAATTACTCCTAAAATACAATTAAAATTAAAATATAAAAAATGTTAAGGTTTAAAAAATTTACAATTAAAGAATAAAATTAATTACACAGTGAGCAAATTACTTTAAAATTTTTTATATTTTTATTATGCATTGTCTTATGGAATGAAATTTAGATTTGGCTTATAATAATACACGTAGTATGTGGCATTGGGACTTGCCATATTATCTTGCGTGTTTTCGCATTTGCTGATTGATATACTGTATGTCTACTATATGTCAGACTAGAAAAAATAAAATGAGACGCTATAACGTACCCTTTCATGATGCTCCCGACATAAATGCCGCCATCCCCTCCCTTGTTACTTTGCCCCACGATGCTTATTCCCAGAAAATTGACTGTATCCATATTGAGTATGATGGTCATAATGTTTAAGGACATAGTGGAATCGGTGATACTTGAAAAACTTGACGTCCGCGACATGGTGGCAGCTTGGTGCTTCGTTTGCCGTTTCCTTCGCTGAGTTCTCCTTCTCTGACTAAGGTGCAACCGTGACCCTGTGTCTACAAGAAATTAGAAAGCATTCCTATAGTGCCATTGCTTGGTAAAGTTTATTGGCAATGGTGCAATATTATTGAACAAAGGGTTAGTTGGACATACTTTGCCTATTTATTGCTCATCGAACTATTGGGGCGGAGCCCGTTGTCAGGGGTAGGGGGCGACTTTTCGAGGGTGCATTAGGATGAAAAGGACTGATGTTAGTCCTGAAAAGGAATGACGATTAACTCATTGCTATTGTATTCTTTTCTCAATTATTGAGCAAATCCGATTCCCTTGAGGATTTGAACTACCGTTCTCCCAATTAACATCCAAGCTCTCTACACATTCGTCCACGGCCCTCGCCATATAGTATAGTGCCAATTGGTAAAGCACTGGTGAGGCACAGCAGAATCCTGCTATTACTGGCTGAATCTTTAGCTTAGCAATCATGGAAGAAATGGAGTTTATAAATATAAAGAAGTTATATGCCTGAACGCAATAGCAAACATAATGCCCCATGTTTAATCTTACACAACCTAGCTTTATCGTAAGATAGCGGAGCCGAGGTTGCTTACTTGCTTAGCACGCCTGGAGGCAATTTTCTTTCCTCAACTTCTAAATATAAAATTGAAAAGACGCAACAACACAACAAATTTTATTCGTTTCAATTGTGCATTTAGAAGTCACATTGTAGACACTCACTCACTACGATTCTTACCTCAAGTTGAATAAGTTTCACGGTAGAGATAAGAGAATAGGAAAAGCAGAGCACCTCCAATTTTATGTGACTAAAAATAGCCTTGCTGACATACCTATGGTTCCTGTAATATTAGTGGCACGTCCTGTCGTTGTTGTAATGCGACTCGAGCAGTCATCGTCACTGTCAATGAATGACGTTGTTTCTAATTCGGAGCTAACGATTGAAGCTGTTTCATAGCCATGGCCTCGGTCAGACCTATGTTTGGAGTGGCCATTGCGAACATCTTGAAAAGTAAAATCAAATATGAGAGCAGTGCAGCATAAATCCCTACAACCAAATTTTCACCCAACTGTTCAACATTTTTGGTTTAGGCTTCATAAAAAAAAAAAAAAATAAACCGGATATTCAAAATGTTGCAGTACAAACTGCAAAAATTTTAATTACAAAGTAATATGCTCAGATCACGAAGTAAATCGACACTAGGCTAGTGATAAGCCACACAAACCAAGACTGTATATTATAAAGAATTGGCAATTTAAGCATACTTCAAAATCTTTGCAATTTCAACGGCATTTTAATTACAGTATTTGAATTATATTTCGAATGCCATTTGTGGTTAAACCAGTATTAAATTTAGATAATTAATTTGACTTCTACTCAAGTTTATCTTTGGTAGTTTCAACAGAACCTGTGAAGGGTTGCAGTTAACCTTGCAACAATGGGTATTCCGAATATTCATGCAACTAATGAGAATTCATACGACAAATTCAACTTTATATTATTCTTTTCATGTCGAAGCTGCTTACATTGCAAACATTCGTCATGACACCTCTAGTACTCTGCATTGAAATTTTATACTTTAACTATAAATATGACTAACATTTAACACTTACTGTTATATTTATTGTATTGGTCCGGAAGTTTGTGCCTAGAGCTGATAATACTTTCAGTCTCTGTAGTCAGTCCATTATCTCGTGCATTGTGCTTATTCAGTTCCGCTGTGTCGGTGCATTGCGATGTACCACCATCAGAAACATTACTTCCTTCCGCTGATACAAGCTAAAATACAACAATTTAGAAAATGCAAGGTATCCAATTAATAAATTTAACAACACCCATGACGACAACTCAAATAGTTAGTTTTACATTTAAATTGTATTGATTGACTACATGAAGCAAGTACGGTCCGGCATACAATTTGAGCCATATCTTCATACTATATATTAAACAAAGTCGAGTTTTCTGTGTTGTTGATCATGGTAGCAGCAGCTTCAAATTTGATGACCGAAACATCATCAACTTCTCATCTTCTTAACTTCTTTTGATCTTCTTCGTCAGGGCAACTTGAAATTTCGTTCGTAACTTGTCGATTGTATTTTGATACCCATTCATGTTAGTCAACCTATAATCCAGGAACGGCTGGACCACTTTTAATAATCTAGTATTTATTGGATTCAATAATTTTAAGTCCTTGAGCTACAATTAAATCATAAAAATAATAGAGCTATAAAAATAAATAAAAAACAAACTGAAACATAAAAAACGTCATTCAAACCAGCCTTCTCAACCCATCTGCTGTTCGGGACTTTGATTATTTGATTGATGTTTTTGTATCATGTAATTAATTTATCTAATAGCCTAGTGGGCGTACGATTAGTGGAGGCAACGGAAATGGGAAAAATTGAAATTACCGACACGAAAAGACTCGTATATACTGTATACGTGTAGAAACGTCATTTTGCTAAAAAATCATTTAAAAATTCAGTGTTAAGCATCATCGTCAACAAATGTGCGACCAATTTTTAAGCTTTGCTGATTTGTGCTCGCTGAGCATCCTTCAATAACATATATATTGTACTATACGTAATTATTAGTATTTTGGAAAGGTTACAGTCATAGTTAATGCATATATTTAATTTGATTACGTTTTAATTTCTAGGTATGAATATAATATCAGAGCCTCAAATGAATGAAATTACTTTGGTGAAGAAAACATGCTTAATTGCTTACCCAACTGACGACACGACCATTAAAGCAAGGAAGGTGGGCATTTTCATCAACGATTTCTTCCTTTACCACACTGAAATTCAAATAAAGAATGTAAACCAGATTGTGATAATATAATTTAAAATTTTATCGTCTTCGATATATATCAAATTCTTTATTATATGTCCAACTATTTCTTGATGGTGGCCATAGTTGCTAATCGAGTCGCTATGTGCACGCATAAGAAACTCCACAGATAAAGAAATCTGTCTATTTATTATCATTTTAATGATTTTGAAATGTTGTCAACAAATTAAAATGGCTGACAGTATGCAAGATAACATTACTTAAGTTGAGATAAAGTCTAATGCTTAGCTTATGTATGTTACAATCATTATTTACCCAAAATCATCATCCATAGACTTGAAGAAAAACTTGTAATTAGGTCTATTTAGCACATTTTTAAAGTCACTTAGCGTGACTTTATCCGGTGAAATGGGAAGTTTGACTAAGTAAGGTGTTTCTTCCTCATCAATGTGATAAATAACCTTGGTTTCTTCCATAATTTTCTTCGAAATATGGAATGAAAACACTTCAGGAGCAATACTACAAATTCAACGAACGGCGGCCATTTGCGGATTTGCCATTTACCACAGTTCATGCAACATTGCAACATGAAAAAGTCAAAATCACGTTATGTATTGCGTTTTTTAAGTCTTAAATTTTTCAGATAAGTACTACTTGTTTCAGCTTGGGATAAAAATTTTAAAGTACTATTAGAAATTTTAAATATTAGTATTAAAAGGTTATAACTGCAAGCTATAAATCAGTTTTATAGGTCTTTTTGCAATTCACTCTATTGTTATAATAATTTTAAATTTGTTGACGTAAGTTCACGTGAAGCCTATGTCTTATCCGTATGAGGCTGGAGAGAAATCATAATTTTGGTTAACGTTAATAACTAAAATAATATGTCTGAATGTAAGTAATTTAAAATTATGCATATAAGTCGAATCCACTCTGAATTTGAACACCGTACGGTGGTCGTGGTAGACACAATCACTTTCATTCGATCGGCTTCGCTCTTGACATGGAGATCCTACCGGCGTCTCCCGTGTTAATATAGATGTTATTTGTGGAGATAAATACTGTACTGTTTGTAGTCACCCTCCGTTAAGGCTTAGACCCGGCACTCGGACGATTCGACTTACGCGAGTTGCCGACATGTATTTTTTTTATTGTTGCTAATGGGCGGGTACCGGTAGCCTACTCCTACAACCGTGCTTGTACAATAGCAGCTTATCATTATAATTTTGTTTACCTTTACATTAGATGAGACCAGGGGTTGCCAACCTGTGCACCGCCTGGGCATCAGAGGGGCACCACTTGCCACTTGGACTGGACTTAGGCTCAGGCCCTGGTTGGCCCACCAAAATTCCCTATTTTGTCTTTCTTTCCTTAGTTATTGGAGTCATTAAATCAACAGCAAGATCTAACCCGAAATTGGTGACTCCGGCATTTTCCATTTTATGTGGTCAGTGACTGGCCTGTAGTGGGACTGCTTCGCAGCTACGTTAAACCAAGACGCTCAGTCGCTCACTGAACACTGGACATTAGATATTGGATCACGTGGGGGTCGGGTCCCCATTTTAGGGTTAAGCCCGGCTGTTTTGAATGACTCCAATATTGATGAATCTATTTTCAGAAGGTTCACTGACTCGTTTCACCTCAGCAAAGATACTCATGGTCTTGAATAATTCGTAAAAATTCGTTAAGTGTGTACCAGGTCATAAACTTACATTCATACAATTATATTAAATTCATGATTTATTTCAGCAAACATGGATGTTTTAAGGAATGGGTGGTTTACAGAAGCATGCGATCTCTGGCCTGGCATGGTTTTATCACTGAAAGTTAAATCAATTTTACACAAAGAAAAATCCCAGTATCAAGATATTCTGGTATTTGAAACGTAAGTAAGGCGCAAATAACTGAGTGGAAGAGTTAATTAATTCCAGTTCCCTGTTATTATATTTTTAGGACATAATATACTGGTAATTGACAAGGAAATGTAAATCAACAGAAAGTGTTACCTTCAACTTTCACAACAATATTAATTATGGCATGGTGATGTAAGCTAACATGTTAAAACGCTTGTAATTAAATTTTAACATCCCTTGGGGTAATGGGTTGTATAAGAAAAGCAGTATCACGCTCGTTAAGGTATGGTTTCACGGAGATTCTTATTATATAAACTATTACTATTAGTCTATTAGTATGAGATTCACGCTCTGTAAAGAAAAATATTAAGTTGCCCAGTATGCTCTCGATAGCAGGTTGTCAAGTCGAGGCCAAAACATTTCTTTACGATGCACCCTTTACAAGAAATAAAGTAAACTAATTTCCAACCCCCCTTGAACATGGTTTAATGGAAGGTAAATTCCCGCTATTTATTAACCCAAGTTTAAAACTCAGATAATATTTACGGAAGTTACAGTGTTTCCTAAATTCTATATATACTGTATGTACATACATACATATACATTCATACATACATTGTATATACAAGTATATACATTATAACATTTTGAACGGAGAGTGGTTGTAGGCTCCAGCAGGGGGTCGTGAAATGAAAAGTTATGAAGAAATTATTCGGAAGTCCAACATTGTTCCCCGTAAATCGTAAATCGTGTGTATTTCGTGTCATTTTGCCTGCAACCATGCAGTCCATGGTTGCAGCTCGACGCCGTCATAAAAACAAATTGCAAGTACATACGTAATAAATTAATAATTAACTGTTCACGTTGCCATCATTAGGGCTTCAATGATGAAAAAATAAAATACAAATACCTAACAAAACAAACAAACAACTTAATTCCTAACAGCCCTGAAGAGTGGTTTAATAAGTTAGACTACCTAGGTCAGTCTCCATGAACTCTTTAAAGGAATAGGGACAGACTGAGACTAAAAGATTTTTGAGCCTAGATTTTAATGCCTTATGAGGCAGGCTCACCATCGCCAATGGGAGCTTGTTTAGTATTTTGGAGCCATGATGTGCTAGTCCACGTGTGTGGCCACTATCCTCTTTCTTTCGACAACCGGTCTGCCCCTGTTCCTCGTATCGTGTTCATGAATGTCACAGTTGCGACGGAGCGGCAACTGGTGTGCGTGTACAGCTAGTCCCAGGATATGTAAGGCTGGGAGTGTCAAAATTCCCAGTAATAGAAAAAGGGGACGACATGACACCCTTTGGTCCCATGTCCCATTGAACGCCCTGATGGCCCTTTTCTGCATCTTAAAGATGGGAGTAGCGTCGGAAGAACCTCCCCAGCACTCGACACCATATCATAGCCTGCTCTCAAACAAGGCAAGGCTATAATTAGTGTTTGTATATCTACACGGTGTGAAAGGTTTCTGAGGAGATATACCACTGACGCTAATTTTGGGCAGAGTCTGGCAAAATGGGGGCGCCAGGTCAGGTCTGAGTCAATTTTCACCCCCAGGAACACTGCAGACTGCGTCTGATGGAGAGCCGTGTCGCCGATTTTGATAACCGGAGTTAGCTTCCTAGAATTTTTGGTGGCGAACACAATGTATTCAGTTTTGCTGGTATTAAGCACTAGTCGGTTGTTATCGAGATAAGATTTTACTATGGACATTACGGCGCAACCATCAGACCCAGCCACGCCTTCATTTTCCACCTCAAGTATCACCACTGTGTCGTCTGGATAGAGACTTGCACAAGGTGCACCTGGAGCAAATTCCACCTGGCCAGTGAGGTCATTGATATATATTAGAAAGAGTGTGGGACCGAGAATGCTGCCTTGAGGGACACTTGTGGTTACAGGTAACCAATCCCTTCCGTCATTGGCCACACTAAACTCACCATTGCGGGCTCCTTCTTTTGGGGTCTCAAAACTGACAGGTACCCGCTGTCGTCTGCCACTGAGGTAGGAGCGGAGCCAGTCGGCAGCCAGGCCTACTATCCCATGGTGTTTAAGTTTTTCAAGTAATATACTATGGTCGATAGTATCAAACGCGCGCGACAGATCACAGTATATCGCGAGCCTTTGAAGCCGCTTCTCAAAAGAGTTTAAGATACTTTCAAGGAATGTAATATGTGCATTTCTGGTTGAACGCTTTGGTCTAAAACCGCATTGTTCCTTAACAAGCAAATTGTTATGTTCTAGATATACAATCAGGTTCGTGTTTACAATCCTTCCAAGTATCTTAGAGAGAGCTGGCAAAAGACTTATAGGGCGATAGCTTGACAACTCGGTCCAGCCTCCTTTTTTGTACACGGGCCTTATAATAGCTAGTTTGCAGCAGTTAGGTACAACCCCCTCCCGGAGCGACTTATTGATGAGGTGTAGGATTGGCTCGAGAAGGACTTCTCCGGCGTCTTTTAGGAGACGGCAAGGTATCCCATCCGTCTCAATAGGTAGATGAAATCTCCCTAAAATGAAAATAAAAGCAAATTTATTATTATTATTTTATTTACTGTAAAAATATTGCTCGTTTAAATAGTTGAATCCGGAACTGACGATTGTCCCAGATTCTGGTGCTTTTGTTGGCAGCCTTTAACGAAACACACACAAATAATATGCGCTCATTAGACTAGGAGGTACAAAACTAATTTTTATTTAAAGTTCTTTAAGCCCTTATGCGCCAGTTGGTAGTTTTCCTCCTTCATTTGGTCATAGCATGATCCAAATCTGTTAAAACTAAGTTAAGTGATGACTTTCCGGATATAGTTGGGATCAGCGGAAGTGAGATCGGTCTACAGCCAAGCTAAGCATAGGGAAACCGATACAACATAGTTTCCTATCGGTTTTCCTGCTGACAGCTGTAGACCGGTCTCGCCAACGGCTTATTGACATCACATCACTTGCAGAGCAGCCAAGCTCGAAGGAAGGTGTTGAGATATTTTACTGTAAGAAATTCATTACCTCTGTGTTGTGTTATATAGAATATAGTAATGCTGTGAGTTAGAATAGAAGTGGCTAGGGGTACGGGGGGGGGGGGGATGCCTCCCTCCTCCTCCCCTTTCTGTATAAGTCCCTTTTTGAGTCCCTTTCAGAGTAAACGCCGACCTCAGTATAATCACTAATTAACTAATTACCTACATCACCTCTGAGGGCACTCGCAGAGAGTGCTTGTCTACCATGATTGTTCCACTGCTAGAAGGAAGAAAGGTACCACGAATGACTCGTAGAATCGTAGCGTCCTAAGAGACAATGTAATAATATATAATTTGCTATGTAGCGTTCATGATGTAAATGAGTTTTTCCTTAGCAGTAGTCCTGAACTCACTGAAAGTGTTGAAGCAGATCAGCTGATACTATGGGCTAGTCGGAAGTCTGTGGGACGAGCGATGATGCTGGCCTCACAAAGTTTACTGCGGCTGTACCATACCTATGCACCTGTAGTTCAATATTTTTTTTATTATAAGCTAGCTGCCGCTCTACTCCTACTGTATATAGCGCTATGCTACTGTATTTCTATTTTATTTTTGTTTTGCTTTTTAGAGAAGACCATGGCCGTGTGTTAACGTTGGATGGCATAATACAGTGCGTTGAACATGACGAATTTTCCTATCAGGAGATGATATCATTCCTTCCTTTGGCGGCTCACCCGAATCCGCGTAGCGTTCTGATTGTTGGCGGAGGAGATGGCGGGGTGGCCAGGGAGGTGGCCAAATACCCCACTGTGGAGTCGATAATTCAAGTCGAGATCGACGAAAGCGTTGTCAACGTGTCAAAAAAGTAAGGAATTTAGTTGCGCAATTAAAGTCATGGAAGTAGGCTGCTCACTGCTGTAGCATGGGCCTGCCAAAGGATAAATTAATGGCTTCCATATTGCTAGCCTAGAATTTATCAAATTTAAATGTAGACATTATATTGTTAACCCAAACTATTTCCACAATTGCAATTTCCAAGTCAAGATGTGCAGTATCAATTAACGTTAACAGTTCTTTGATTTCCACTTGCCCATTGAAGTTTCACTTCTACTATGTGTCCCAGCACACATTTCCATTTTTTTATTGACGTAGACGTATGCCTATTTGCCCTGCCAATGACCCCATTGGTTTTTCGATAGTATTGGTATTGTTTCCGAATGAATTTCTAGCCATTGGCAAACTGGTTCCCTCCTCGATTTCAACCGACACCGACTACAAGTGCCAATGGGCAAGTTGAGACATGCTTGTAGTTAAAACTTCACATGTTTCAACAAGCGAACATTCTGCCAGTACCGGCACTGAGTTCTGCACTCATAATCATACGGTTCGGATGCTTATTATCAAGTTCTCAATAATTAGTTAATTTAATACTTACATATCCTAGATCCTATATCCTAAATTAAATGTCCTAACTTCTCGCGTCTTGTTCGGTGTGCTACAAATACAGCGTCTCCGGGCCCGGATCTTCATTCTAACTTCTTCGCCGCCACCGAACAAGGTAAGTACACTCTACCACCCTACCACGCCTAGTCGCGTCTATATGGTCCTTCAATCCGTTCTATGAACCTGCGTACCTAAATTGCCATTCTTAACGGTCCAATTTACGCATAAAACTCTGCTCAGTTCAGCTCTCATTTTTTTCTATCTTTCTGATGTCTGATAATGAATATGCTCTATCTCCCGCCGATCAAAATACTGTTCTACGGCAAGAATTTGAGGATTTGTTCGCAAGAGTAACCAAAATTAGGAACTTAGTGGACTCATACGCCAAATCCAAGTTATCCTTGCACAAAGAGCAACTGGACATTGCGAGCGAGTTGCAACGCGAGTCCAGGATGTTAGTGCAAGCAACCTACAAGAATAATATTCTTCTCGAACCCAAGGCAAAGCTGGATCTTTCTAAACAGACGTCCGCCCTCGATGACATCATCAAAACAATAAGGGTTAAATATCATGAACCCTTAGAATACAGTCGCTCTGCAACTACTGCTTCAGTCTCTGCAACTGTACCTACTCAGCCATCTCGAAAAGGCGTTCGTCTTTCAGATATTCATATTCCGCCATTTTCAAATGATATTCGAGATTTCCCTGCATTTATCCGACTGTTTCAGGCAGTGTATGGCGAAAATACATCGTTGTCTAATGCCGACAGATTTTATTATCTACAATCTCTGCTCAGAACTGAGGCACTAGCGCTTGTGTGCCACTACCCGCTATCTGACGCTGGTTACGTCAATGCTATAGCAGCCTTGAAAGAAAGGTATGAATGCCAACGCACTTTGGTCTCATCTCACCTAACTTCATTGTTTAACTTCACGCCTGCCAAAAGAGCAACTCCAGCCTCCCTCAAAGAATACCTGGAAATCCATAATGATAATATTCAGGCTCTAAAAAGTCTACCGAACATTGACTTAGCCGACGTACTCCTATTACATATTTCACTACGTAATCTAGACACCTATACCCGTCGATTGTTTGAAAATCAGGTCGACCAAAATACCGTACCTCAATTTAAGGATCTAATGGCCTTCGTTTCGAAAACTCAGCACTCCCTATTCCTGCTGGACGCGGAGAAAACTCCAGACAACTTGAAGTCTACATCGAAATCCTCCCAGCTTTATTCCAAAACGTTGCAAGTCCAATTCAGCAACAAACCAACTTCAGTCAGAACTGCATTGAAACCGAAACCGGTTTCAGCAACCTATAATAATACATCCAAAAATGCATTCTGCATTTTCTGCAACAGCGATGCTCATAGAATCACTCGTTGCTCCAGTTTCTTGGCTAAGTCCGTCCAAGACCGTACTTCTTGGGTATCACATCAAAATCGATGTCTAGCCTGCATGTGCAACCTGCACTTATTACCTAGCTGCACTAGCACCAAGAAGTGCATTTACTGCAACACCAAGACTCATCACTCACTTTTGTGCCCCAGCAAATCCGTACCTACGTACTCAGCTACTCCTGCTCCCACCAGCTCTTCAGCAAATGGTCAAGTCACAACCTGCCTATCTAGTAATGCAAATTCATTCACGCCCAAGTACACAACATTGTTCGGCACTGTTCTCTGCTCTGTGGTTGATAACTGTGGTTTTATCCACGAAGTTAATGTAATGCTAGACACAGGTAGCAACCAAGACCTAATAAGCCTCAAGACTGCAAAGAGGCTTGGTCTCCAAATTAACAAACAAAATACTGTCAACATTTCAGGCCTCGCTAACAGTCAATTATCTACAATTGGAACTGTTGCATGCACCTTAGAATCACGTTACAACCAAAACCATAAACTACACATATCAGCTAACGTGCTAGAAAAGATCACCGAAAACACATCTCCTATATCGCTTCACCCAGAATTTGTCCGGCAAATTAATCAACTGCAACTCGCCGATCCAAAACCATTCGTTTCCAAGGAAATTCACATCCTACTCAGCACTGCATCCACAATGGACATATTGTCTTCTGGATCAAATCAGCTCAATACCGCAGTATCGCCCGATCCTAAGATCCCGAAGGCTATCCATACAGAATTCGGATACATTATTATGGGTCGTGTACCCCATGCAATTGATACCTGCATCTTGCCCTGTTCTTATTTCGCTACTGCCTCTGATAATCTAACCACAAAAATTGAAGAACTTTTCAAACGGGAATCAATTCCAGACCCCGAATCGGAACCTGCCATCCCTACATCGGAGAATTTAGAAATTGAAAAACACTTTACGGCTACCCATTCTCGAGATGTTGACGGAAGATTCATCGTCAGTCTCCCCTTCAAGCAGAATCCAGTACCTATTGGTTGCAATAAACATCGTGCGATTGCCAGCTTCCGTGGAATGGAAAACCGGCTATCAAAAAATCAGCAATACCCCATTTACCAAGCAGCCTTACAAGACTATATTAATAAACAGCAAATCTGCCCATCACTTATCACCAATCAGTACCTATTCAACAGTCACGTGGTCTTCAAACGCTCAAATAACAAACCAAAGTTAGTCTTTGACCCTACATTAACCGCCCCAGGTCATACCGCAACGTTTAATGACCAACTTATGTGTGGACCACCACTGCAAAGACCAATTAACTACATTATACTATCAGCCCGCTGGAATCGAGTATGCTTCACAGCTGATATCGACACTTTTTACAGATCGATAAAAATATCGAACGATGACTCTGAGAAAATGCACATACTATCTCGTGTAGATTCAACTAATTCCGTATCTCCACAAGGCACCATAACCGAACTCAAGATTAACCCCTTATGTTATGGGCTTAAGTGCAGCCCTTACATTGCTCTACGATGCCTTAAACAGCTCTGTATCGAAAATGAATCTCAATTACCTCGCGCCTGTCAAGTAATATCTACAGACACCTATATCGACGATATATGGACTGGTGCGTCATCCATTGCTGAATGCACAAAACTACGTATCGAACTCACAACCCTGCTTGCTAAAGGAAAATTCGCCCTCAGCAAGTTTGCCTCTTCTCACCCAGAAGTACTCACTGGCCTACAAGATTGCAACTTAGCCTCCAGCATCAGTCTATCAGAAACACCAGAATCCAGCATCCCTGTCCTTGGACTCTACTGGAAACCAAAGTCTGATGTTTTCTGCTTTCAGCTTACTACATTCTCCGGACCTGTAACCCGAAGAAACTGCACCAGCTATCTAGCCAGAACATATGACAGCCTCGGTCTAATTCATCCAGTCATATTTTGGATTAGATTAGATTAGATTAGTAATGGGGCGATGCTGCTACTTGAGCTTGGCTCACTTTGACCTTAAAGATCTATTGTGAATCCCCGTACTTTTAGTCCTGGTCAGTCAGCAGGTCCCGTAAAAACCTGCACAACTGCCCAGGGGCCAACTGGCAAGCCTCCCTTGGTGATAGAAACCAAGAGGACGTTGCTAGCAGCCGTCTGTTCTTTACTGCCGGACACGAGCAGATGATATGCTCAGCAGTCTCAGCCTTTTCTTTGCAGAATCGGCAGGTGTCATTCAAGACTTTACCCATGTTCTTTAAATGGTAGTTCACGTGGCAGTGTCCTGTGAGTGCACCTGTAAGTACCTTAAGTTCAGGCTTGCTGAGGTTCAGTGCTTTGGCGGTATAGCTCTTAGAGTGAGTGAGGAATATTTTGGATTGTCTGTGGCCTGTGACAGACTTCCAGTATGCTTCCTTTCTCTTTTCTTCCCATAGGCCAATCTCTAGGGTTTGGCGGTTTCTCGGGAAGGCGCAGAAGGGTTCAGGCCCAATGAAGGGTAGCGCGCTCCCTTCTCTCGCCAAGGCGTCGGCATTTTCATTGCCTTCGATCCCGGCGTGTCCTGGAACCCACATGAGGGTGACTTTATTCGTCACTCCCAATGCGTTGAGTGCAAGCATACATTCCCACACCTGCTTGGACTCGTAGCTACTCGAGTCCAGCGCAAGTAGGGAAGCCATGCTGTCGGAGATAATGAATATCTTGCTGTGGCGGTAAGCACGTTTAATGCAGTGCGCCGCACATGCGCGTATGGCATGTATTTCGGCTTGGAAGACTGTGGGTTGGGATCCCATGGGGATGACTAAGTTGAGTCGTGGCCCATAAACCCCCGCCCCTGTACCTCCGTTTTCTATTTTTGACCCATCAGTATAAAATCTTAATGAGCCGTATGGAAAGACTACCTCTCCGTCAGTCCATTTTTTCCGGCTTTCCAATATAACCGAGAAATTCTTTGAGAATTGAAAAGTTGTCTCCATGGAGTCTGAGAACATAACCTCCGGAACCTTGCACTCATTAAGAATGCGTAAGTGTCCGGTAAGGTCGCCAGGCTTTAGTCCATGGCTTTTCTTAATGCGATAGGCCCACTTAGCCGCCTCACTCTCGATGAAAATCGGGAGTGGTGGTAGGTTCAATAGGACCTCCATGGCAGCCGTGGGGCACGAACGGGATGCTCCCGTGATCGCGAGGCAAGCCAGCCTCTGTAGTTTTGTGAGAGATTTTGCTCCCTTTTTGCTCTTATGCAGTCTAGGCCACCAAATTAGCGCCGCATAGCTAATTATAGGTCGCACAATGGACTTATATAGCCAGTCCGTTACTTTCGGCTTAAGCCCCCACGTTCTACCCACCATTCTGCTCGTAAGAAATAAGGCGTTTCGCGCCCTGCTTACAGCCTGGTCCAGATGCAGGCTCCATGTGAGCTTCCGGTCAAGGATGCCGAACTCAAGATTAACCCCTTATGTTATGGGCTTAAGTGCAGCCCTTACATTGCTCTACGATGCCTTAAACAGCTCTGTATCGAAAATGAATCTCAATTACCTCGCGCCTGTCAAGTAATATCTACAGACACCTATATCGACGATATATGGACTGGTGCGTCATCCATTGCTGAATGCACAAAACTACGTATCGAACTCACAACCCTGTTTGCTAAAGGAAAATTCGCCCTCAGCAAATTTGCCTCTTCTCACCCAGAAGTACTCACTGGCCTACAAGATTGCAACTTAGCCTCCAGCATCAGTCTATCAGAAACACCAGAATCCAGCATCCCTGTCCTTGGACTCTACTGGAAACCAAAGTCTGATGTTTTCTGCTTTCAGCTTACTACATTCTCCGGACCTGTAACCCGAAGAAACTGCACCAGCTATCTAGCCAGAACATATGACAGCCTCGGTCTAATTCATCCAGTCATATTTTGGATTAAAAGATTTAATCAGCTTCTGTGGTGTGGTGATTTCAGCCAGAAGGATTGGGATACTCCTGTACCTACATCCCTATCTGCCGAATGGATGAACTTCATCAATGAAATGCCTGCTATTTGCACCATTGCAATACCCCGCTTTATAGCCAACCCCACCGGAAAAAACTACTTAGCTCTGTTTTCCGATGCAAGTGATAAAGGGTACGCTTGTGCCGCATACCTTATTTCAACTTTTGAACAAGGTACCAATACTAGCCATTTACTAATAGCCAAAAGTAAACTTGCTCCAATTCATACAAAGCGAACCACTCCCCAGCTGGAACTAGCAGCAATCCAACTAGCGGCTAAGCTAATCAAGTGGTTATTCACAGGAAATCTACCCTACAAGATTGATGGTACCTACTTATACTCAGATTCGACAATAGCCCTAGCATACCTTAACAAGCCTACATATAAGTTAAAGGTGTATGCAGGTAATCGAGTATCTAACATAATCAGCTTTACGAAAGATTACAATGTAACATTCCTACACTGCAAGTCAGAAGACAATGCGGCCGACCCCGCCAGTCGTCTGACACCCTCGCAACTCGTCAATAGCCGCCTTTGGTTTCGTGGACCTGCGTTCCTCGCTACCAATTTCCCCCCTGATCAACCGCCTATGATCAGTGTGTGCGATTCCCTGCTACCCGATGTCAAACCCGAATTCGTAACACTAACAAATACTAGGGAGGTCAAACAGACTGTATTTATCACATCTAAAAAACTCGATACGGAATGTGTGATTCTGGAACTTCTGAATAAAAGTTCGAACTTTAATCGCCTAATACGAACCACTGCATATTTTCTACGTTTCGTCGATCATTCGCGCAAACCAAAATTGCCGCGTCCGTCATCGCTCATTCTCAGTCACGACGAAGTAAATCAGTCATCCATTCTGCTTTGCAAATATTCGCAGTTATCTATAACCAAACCTCCGCTGCATTTATCGCCATTCTTAGACGGCAATGGCGTACTACGTCTGGGGGGGCGTCTTCATAACTCCGACCTACCGTATTCTACAAAACATCCAATATTAATCAACTCAAAATGTAACCTTGCAACCTTAATATGCCGACATTACCACCTACTATCTGGACATGGCGGACTATCACTCAGTTTATCACTAGCTCGCCAAACCTACTGGATAACTTCTGGCAGATCCTTAATGAGATCAATTATACACAAATGTGTAACCTGCGCCAAATGGCACTCAAAACCTCTAGCTCCACAACAGGGAAACTTGCCAAGCTTCCGTACTCAGGCCTGCTTCCCATTCCGCAACATCGTAGGAGTCGACGCATTCGGACCCTACCATGTTAAACTCTCAGCAAGAAGAAATTCAGGCACTCAGAAAATATGGGTGTCACATTTCTGTGCGAATCGACCCGGGCCATCCACATTGAACCAGTATCGTCTCTATCTGCCACGGATTTTCTAGCAGCCCTGGATCGTTTCTGCAGCAGACGGTCAGTCCCACTAGAAATTCGCGCTGACAATGGCGGGAACTTCCGCGCCGGAAGTAAAACTATATCCGAATTCGCAAAATTCCTGGAAGCTGAAAAAGACACAATCTTATCGTCTGCTTTAACACGGCAGTTAAAATTCTCATTTATCCCTGCTTATAGCCCATGGATGGGAAGTTGGGAACCTCTTATCAAACAGATAAAATTCTTTTTGACACCATTGGTCGCTCAAAATCAGCCAATGTACTTCGAAGAATATGTCACATTATTTGCGCGAGTGGAAGCGCTAGTAAACTCGCGTCCCTACCTACCAGCCCAGCTAACTGAACTCGGCGCAATCTTATGCCCTGGTAGCTTCCTCGTAGGGGGACCTCTTGTACTACCCCCAGAACCTATTGCGAACAACCCGGAAACTACCCTATCAGTTGGTCAGCGCTGGAACCGCATCCGGTCTATCCTCCAAATATTTTGGAAAAAATGGAGCATGGACATGCTTCACACCCTGCAACAGAAGCAAAAGTGGCCCCGCTCCACTGACACCGTCAATAACGGCGACCTTGTATGGATAAAAGACATGAACACCCACCCAGGTACCTGGCCATTAGGAAAAATTGTTAAAACCTACCCTGGCACCGACAGTATAACCCGTGTAGTAGACGTCTATTCCAACAATACTACCCTTCGCCGCGCCGTAAGGAATCTCATTCTGGTTCCCACGTCTCAATAATCTCAACTATATATACTTTACTCATCTCTACTCTTCAACCCCGTTCTTCTAGGCCTGCAATCTACTAACTCTCTCTCCTTTGTATGTTTACCTTTGGGGCCTCCCAATCTTCTCTCGCAATCGCCCCTGCGAATCGTCGCCCCAACCTGCTTTCCTTCCTGTTCTTTTCCGACAGGTCACCTGCCCCTCATCCCCATCGCCGGGGGAGGATAGTTAAAACTTCACATGTTTCAACAAGCGAACATTCTGCCAGTACCGGCACTGAGTTCTGCACTCATAATCATACGGTTCGGATGCTTATTATCAAGTTCTCAATAATTAGTTAATTTAATACTTACATATCCTAGATCCTATATCCTAAATTAAATGTCCTAACTTCTCGCGTCTTGTTCGGTGTGCTACAAATACAGCGTCTCCGGGCCCGGATCTTCATTCTAACTTCTTCGCCGCCACCGAACAAGGTAAGTACACTCTACCACCCTACCACGCCTAGTCGCGTCTAGCTTGCCATTGACGTTGTAACAGGTATTAGCTCGACCAAGTATGGTAACGAGTCTCAATTTACGGTTGGGCGCGGTTTCCACCGACCTCTAAGTGCAAAATACACATACGGTGACGTTCAGGACTTAGGCGGGGTTTCCGACGACCTTTCATTGCAGAATGCACATGACATTGACGGAAATTTGAATTTTTCTTTTTATAGAAATCTATTAAAATGTTTGTACTTAACATATCCCACGACGCCATTTTTTAATTTTAGTTTGTTTGTTTGTGATTTTACTCTATGATAATTGATCAATTTTAACTATGGCATAGAGTAAAACAAAAATTTCCGTCAATGTCATTTGCATTCTGCAATGAGAGATCGGTGGAAACCCCGCCTTTATTAATGATTTCTGCTACCACGTCACCGTATGTGTATTTTGCACTTAGAGGTTGGTGGAAACCGCGCCTTAAAAAGTCATACATTGCGATCGCTTCAGTGGTTGTCTTTGCTCAATGTTTCTTATGTACGTTCCAACCCTATTGGTAAGTATATAAAATAGTCTCCTTTGTAACTTTCCAAAATTTTGAACACATTATATTATAATGAGAGTTAGCTTTGTAAAATATCACTTGTTTTTATGTGATATTTTACAAAGTTAACTCTAATTATAATCTATTGGTAAGTATTGAAAAAAAAAATCATGTCTTGTAGAAGCATGGATTTGTTGAGTTGAGTTCTCCCCGTTGCTATCCACTACAGCGCAGCTCAATTGGTACAGCAGCTGTGGTTGTTATGAAAGGCTTCGCTTTTCGCTGCTCCTGGCGTCAGTCAAATTATCTGTTTAATAGTTCCTGGCAATAATAGAAAAGTAATATTATATTACCCATTATACAACTTTTTCAGATACTTAAAGTTTATGTCAGTGGGGTTCGATAGTCCAAAACTGAAACTAATCATTGGCGATGGTTTCGCTTATATGAAGGAGCACACAAATGAGTTTGACGTGATAATAACTGATTCTTCTGATCCTATTGGTGAGTATTACTCGTTTGAGTTTCTTCGTAGGAGGTGAAAGCTACTTGAAAACACTGTCAAATACTTATTGATTAGGCATTTTCTGGCTTTTGCTGACAAAAAATTTGATGTAGACGAAAATTCTGTTAAAAGGTGCTATTCTACTATTTCTGGCTCATCTCAATAAACAAAAGTAACACTCTTACTATTTTAAGCAGCCAAAAGTTCAGTATTTTCGCTAGAAAATTAACTATAACAACTAGGGCTCTATATAGTATATAGCTCCTTAATAACAACGTAACTTTATTATTTCCATCAAAAGTCAAAAATGATACAAGCCTAACCGAACATTAAGTTTGGCGCTTATTCCACCGACGTCAATTTTCAATGTGCATGTGGATGACGTGTTGCAGACATCATTAATTAGTCTCTGCCATTTTTTAAGGAGACTATAATGTAGATACTTAACTTATCTATCTTTATAAAAATCAAACCACTTTCCCGCGTGAGTATGTATGTATGTATGTATGTGGACACTTTTTTGACTCGCCATAACTCGGGACCCACTGGCACCAGAAACTTGCGGCTACACTCAAAATTTAGAGAAAAATCGGGACATGGTTTTCGTGTAGGGCCGAACCTTAAAAATTGAACCTGATCAGGTACAGGAGCGATAATCGGTTCGAAAAATCCCATAAGAAAGCATTGGAGGGTTCAACGCAATGTTTTAGCCTGACATTTGGGCCTACCTTAACTTAAATTACATCACTGTCTTCGTCCATTCTTCCTCTTTCAGGCCATGCTATACATGATGTGATTGGGCAAGTGGTTCGACTTTGGGGGGTGGAAACGTGAGGGGGTGCGCCCAAATTTTCCGATTTTCAGCGAAAATAGGCCTTTTTCGACCGCGTTTTTGGGGGTGTTAATATCAATTCGAAAACTTGAAACTTCTTTAGTCCTTTTCCACCTTTCTTAGTCTTTTCAGACATGTATTCAGGTTTACTATACGCCTCTTCGTTTGGGCTCAGGTGAGTTGGTAAGCAGTCCCTGTTTTGACGAAATACCGGTTTAAAGGGTACATTTCCAAATACATCCATAGAGTAAAAAAATTCCACAGCCAGCTGTTTTCAACCGAAATTAATTTTTAATGTCTCATTAGAAGCAGTATAAATTAAGCTTTAAAACGAGTATAAATACATAATTTCAAAATCACCCCTTCACCCCTTAAACTCGAGTGGAACACAAAATTGTTAAAAAATCAGGCGAAAAAATTAATTTCCAGCAATCCCATTTCAATTGCATGGGCGGGTTTAAAGCAATATTTTGGGCAGATGTAGAAGGCCTATGTTAATTTAAATTATATCAGTGTCTTTGTCCGCTCTTCTTCTTTTAGGTCATGCCAAATTTGTCGTGATCAAGCAAGAGGTTCGGCTTTGGGGGGTGGAAACGTGACGGGGTGCGCCCAAATTTTTCGATTTTCAGCGAAAATAGGCTTTTTCGGCCGCGTTTTCGGAGGTCTTGATATCATTTTGAAAACTTTAAACTACTTTAGTTCTCTTCCTCCTGTCTTACTCTTTCCAGAGATATATTCAGTTTAACTATCCGCCTCTTCGTTCGGGCTCAAGTGATTTGGTAAGCCATAGCCATCAGCGTTTTGACGGAATACAGGTCTAAAGTGTACCTTTGAAATTACATGCATAGAGTAACAGGATTCCACAGCCTGACCTCTTCCACCAAAATGATTTGTTAATGTCTCATTAGAAGCAGTATAAATTAACCAATTTTCATAGTTGTTAACTGCTTCGTTTGGGTTTGGGGGCATTCACATAAGTCATGCGAGCCCCGAAGGGGCGAGCTGCGTAATGCCAAATGGAACCACGTTAATGCGAGGCCCCGCAGGGGCGAGCTGCCGCCCGCGGCAGGCGCAAGGGGGGCGGGGCCGCGAAGCGGTCCCAAGCTCCGCTTGTCTATTATAAATTAAGTTATAATGGCAGATATGGCAGAGACTAATTAATGATGTCTGCTACCACGTCATCCACATGCACATTGAAAATTGACGTGGAATAAGCGCCTAAGTAATTCGTAAATAGTGTGTGTGTACGTTATTCGTTTGTCGGTGTTAATTCATTGAGATGTGCTTTTAAACGCCGAAAAACTGTTCATGTATAGAGAAGGAAGCGCGCATTTTTCGTTACGTAAATGTACAAACTGTTTGAGTAACGGCTGACACTCATGATACTGTTGACATTAACTTTTGCTTACTTTTACAGGGCCTGCAGTTCATCTATTTGAAAAAGAGTACTTCGAGTTGATAAAGGCAGCTCTCCGTCCTGGCGGTATATTATGCTCTCAGGGTAGCTCGCACTGGCAGAACATGCCATTGGTGTCTAGGTGCTTGTCAGCGCTACGATCTCTGTACCCGGTTGCCAAATACGCCACTACCTCTGTGCCATCATACCCTTCTGGCAGCATTGGGTTCTTAATAGCAAGCCTTGACCAGGTTAGTGTGTGCTTAGGCGCATATTCCACCGACCTGCTAGTGCCAAATACAAATACGGTGACGTGGTAGCAGGCATTCAAGACTTAGGCGGGGTTTCCACCGACCTCGCATTGCAGAATGCAAATGACATTGACGGAAATTAGAATTTTTCTTTTTATAGAAATCTGTTAAAATGTTTGTACTTAACATATCCCATGACGCCATTTTTTAATTTTAGTTTGTTTGTGATTTTACTGTGTGATCATTGATCAATTTTAACTATGGCACAGAGGAAAACAAACATTTCCGTCAATGTCATTTGCATTCTGCAATGCGAGGTCGGTGGAAACCCCGCCTAAGTCATGAATGTCTGCTACCTCGTCACCGTATTTGCATTTAGTACTAGCAGGTCAGTGGAATATGCGCCTTAGGGAAATATCAGTACATACGAGGGGCGGTCCCGAATTGCGTAGCCTAGCCTAGAAGGAGAACCGTTTAAAAACGGAATGATAAGCTTTACCTTATGTTTCAGTGTGTTCTTTGTGAACCTGGGCTCAGCTGTGGAATACTGGTAGTTGCACATAGGCCATGATGGTTATTCGGATGTGCTGTATGTGGGCATAATTTAGAACCACCTAAAGGCAAGGCAGCCGTTGCCCATTGGCCACAGCTTGTGGAAAAGCAGTGCTTCTTAACTTGCAGTCCTACCTGTCTGGAAACACTGGGTATCCAATATACTGCTAGGTTCAATGGGCCTCAATCACCGTGTACATATTAGATATTGCCAATAACCTATCACACGAGTCACACTTGTTGGTCTGATGGGATTTGGTGATTGTTTGAGGCGGTTATTGAGTTGCTCCGTTATGGTAGGAATACCCGAACCATAGCGAAGTAAATAAATTAATAAGGAGCATACCTCAACTAAGAAAGTGCAATCAAACCAAAGAAAAATCCACTGAAGAGAATCCCCTCTGAAGATTAATTGTATTTTTTTTAAATTTTTAAATATTGGAAAATAAATAAGTGTACCGTAGTAGAAATATTCCGTAGGGTATACAATGTAAGGCTTAAGTGCATATTATACGCTACGTACGCACCCCCATTGCTGATGGATCCCCGAGAGGTCAGCATCCATCAGCATAAGCCTGAGGAGATTGTCTTCCAGTCACAAGTATGTGCCAATTATGAGTGAGAAAGGTGAAAATTTGTGTATGGGATACGAATGTAGGACCGTATACTATATTTACTCTGACTCAAGCAGCTATCCGAGCTCTGAATTCCTACCTAACGAATTCAAAAATCTTATAGGGATGTTAACAATCTTTAGTCACACTTGTTAAGAAGAACTGAATTATTCTGGTATGGTCATCTGGGACTAAGAGGGAACGAGCGTGCTGACTAGTTAGCAAATATAGGCTCGAAGTCATCACTTATCGATCCAGAACCAGCTTGCGGCATTTCATACGGGTATGGTCGCACACTGGTTGGCAGATGGATAGAGCTTGGTAAGGCAGAATTCTGGAGAAAGATGCTTGATGAGTCGGATCTAAAAAGACTGGGAGTTCACCCCGGGAATAACCTTACAGTGAATTACCTAGAAATAAGAAAAATAGTTGGACTTTTAACTGGACATTGTTATCTACGATACCATCTTCATAACATTGGTGTTTATATTGGAACCAATTATGCAGATGTTGTGACATGGAGGACGAAACAGCAGAACATATTCTTTGAAATGTGAGGCTCTGGACTACTGTAGTTATTTATTTAAGGACTTTTTTTTATGGACCCAACCTACTTATAGTGGCCCATAGGTCCCTTGTCTAATGCCAACGACCCCATGGATTTCGGAAATTATTTGTATTGTTTCCGTATGAATTTTTGGCCATTGGCAAACTGGTATACGTTCTCGATGTCAACCTACACCGGCTAGAAGCGATAATGGACAAGCTGAGACAAGCTTACCCTTGACGCAATGAAACAGGCGAAGGCATGGCTTCACCAAGTACAGATACGAGTCTACTCCAGACTGTAGGTTACCTTGGAACGGAATTGGAGAACATCTGTAAAGACGTAAAGACGACCCGAAACTTCATCAATGAGGAAAGTATCGTCGACGAGCGCTAATGCAGAAAATTTGCAGCGATAGACCTGACAGGTCTAGACTAGAGGATCCTTTCGCTGAGTTACGGTTACACTACTTAGTGATAGCGTCAGCTTAGATTGACAACCTCGTAAGTCGTCAAAACCAAATTTTACAGGAGACGAACAAAACTCGCATTTCGTCCACTTAGTGCCCATTTACGAGTTTTCCTATTTTTCCGCTACAGAGCGCTCCTGAACAGATAGAATTTTGTCCCGCCAACCCTGCCGGTGAGTTGTGAGTTTTTCTTACTTATTCCACAGTAACCCGATTTTGTCGAAATCCCGACTTACGAGGTTTTCATTCTAAGCTGACGATAAGTAAACCGTCAATTTCCTATCATAGCTTTAGCTCAGACACAATCTTTTTTTAGGGACTGACTTTGTCGGAGCCCTCAAGAACGTTTACAGACGAAGAGTTAGAAGCAATGAATGTCAGATACTACACGTCGGAGATCCACAAGGCTGCGTTCGTGTTGCCACGATTTACGACAAAAGCTCTCAGGACTCTCTCGTAATTCTTCCCATCCTACGGTAAAAAGCTGTGACCAGGTAAGTTAGCATGACATTAAGCCTCAGGACAATTTTCTTGATTTTGTCAGACTTCATGTTAAAGTGCCTCGCAACTCAAAAGGTTTCTCGGTTTAAGACATACCGCAAACGAAAAATAATCCGCTATATTCCCTAGTACGCACTCGAATATTGTTCTAATATTGGAATAATGCAATAAATATGGGTCCCACAATAATTTAGTTTCAAATCGTATACAACATAAACATTCCCAATATTTCTTCGATGGAATAAATATTTGAGTGTGTAATCAGGGCCATTAGAAGACAAAGACATTGTCTGTATGCTACATCTTTTTATTTTCCATACTATCCTAAATAACGTTCATTCCTATTTCCTTTCATACATGGGATGCATAACAAAAAATTTTGGATCACTTCTCCAGTTTTTTTTTTTTTTTTTTTGATTTCCAATTTATACGTAGTATAAGGAAAGCTTTGTGACGGTCGAAATTTTCGATTCCGAGATTTCAACGGATTTACACGTTTTGGGGTCCCAGGAACCCAAATAAGTGTTTTTTACGAAATGTCTGTCTGTCGGTCTGTCGGTCTGTCTGTTCGTCGATTTCCAGGCAAACTACTCGGTGGATTTGAGTGAAATTTGGCATGTAGGTTCACAAAAATCATATCTCGGGACCATTTTTTTTATTTTGGACTTACTCAATTCGGGGGGTTTTATTCTCAAAAAACTCCAAAAAAACGTCTAAAAAAATTATTTCTCAAAAACGGCTCCAACGATTTCTTTTAAATTCACATATATTCTAGTCGTTCTTAATGTTGATAAAATGCGGGGGGTCGCTTACCCCTTGATAGTTTGCTTCTGGGGGTAAAAAAATAAAAATAACTTAATTTTAATGAAAAATGACTAAAAAATAATATTTCTGCGAAACTTTTCTATCGATGATTTCTACCTTCAGGCATGTTTTAGGTGTTAGGTTGAGTAACGAAACCGAACAGTTTGCTTCCCCAAAAACCTATTTGCTTTTCCGCAAAAATTTTTTTTTGAAAAAATGATAGAAACTTCACGCTGAAATGCATTGCCTGCCCTGCCATTATTACTATGTTGTAATGTGTTTTAAATATATTGAGGCTACCTCACCTCCAGTGACGTCAGGTGGACCCCCCCCCCCCCCCCGAGATATCCGAAATTTAACCATAGGAAAATTATTTACCATGAAATTATTCATTTTCTCTCCCTACTAATTGATAGATTGGAAAGCATGTTCGAGTAAACTCGGACCGGTTCTTTTTATTTACAATGAACCATTATGTTCATCTACTACTTTATAAATTGGAAAGCATGTTCGAGTTAACTTGGACCGGTTCTTTTTTTTTAATTAAAAAATAAATAAAACAGACTTCTCTTAAGCAATACAATATGATGCTTTGGACGTTTGTTTTTTGTTTTTTTTTTTAAATAAATTGGGGTACAGGTGTTACCTGTGTGCACTTAAGCCTATTGGCCTATTGTGCCCCCTACAACAAAGTATCTACATCACTTTCTCGAGGCCTATCTCCCTCACGAGAGCCAGGATCTTGAGGGGATTCAGAAGTGGTAGGTCTTTTACATGTAACTGCAAGCTTTCCGAGCATGCTGCTCTTCTTCGTGCGATTGCATCGCATCGCATCGCAGGTCCTCCGCACCTTCATTGCAGAATCTGCAAGACTATAGTTGTCTCCCTAAGAGACTCCAGATATTTAACCCCAGGACCAAAGACGCCAAGGCCTGTTCTTGGTTTGGTACTTCCTAGCCTAGAGCCATCAGTATACCACTTGATTGTGTGACTATTGAGAATTCCTGCTGATTCGCAGCATTCTTTCATTGTCCCCAATATAGTTTCGAATTCCCTCCTAAAACAGTATTTTGGATGGATTCTATCGCTTGGCATATCCAGGCAGTGGTCAGACGTAGTCAGAGGGGCTGAGTCTCTCTTAATTGCCCTTCCACTCCTAGTAATGCCATTTCTGCTGAAGTTTCCACTGCAACATGGAGGGGTGGGAAGTCCAGTACTATCTCCATTGCTGCAGTGGGACAGGATTACATAGCCCCTGTAAAGCATCATGTTAGAGAATACGGGCTTCTGAATGTAGCCATAATTTGGATTATTCAGAGAAAAATTCTCATGTGGTTTCATTTTGCCATGTCCATGAAGCCATGACCAATGGTATGGTTACAGCAGGAAAATGCTTTGGACGTTGATCTTATGCAAGTTTGCACTTTTTAAAATTTTATCGAACTTCAATTTTTTTACGCGTATCGGGCTGTGTTCTACTGCAATGTTCCTGTCGGGATGTGATCCGTTGCATTAGATTCAGCTGTTTCTTCGCATTCTCTATACTCATTTACTATTTTATTCATGACAATTCAAGCAAGACCCACATAATGTCAATTAAAAATTATTGAGACGGCATAGGAAAATTATTATAATGCATACATTATTTAAAACTGTTAATAATTACTATGCGTTATAATCTTAATTTCTGCCTGCCAACTGCCATTGATTGTTACATTACATTTTAAATAATTATTTTTATATTGTTAATATGTAGATTTAGCCATAAGCGCATTCTTAAATTAGTTGTAATCTCTACTACTGTAACTTAATGTATCTCAATTTTAGACAATGTTATAGATCTAGAGCAACATAATTATGGCTATTAATATATTACGTAGTTTTTTATTATAATTTTTGGTACGGAAAATGATTTATTGCTTTTAGTTGTTATTGTATATCTGGATAATATTTAGCCTACCCTCAAGGCTACTTGGTATAAAGGCCCAATTCAAGCTAACTTACTCAACTTGATGCAGTTGGGAATGTACGTTCTCCGTTGTAGCGCAGCGAACATGTGATATCTACTTGTAGGTGCTTGGATTTTTTGCGAGCACTATTTAGCCTACCTCTTGTAGACTGAACCAAACTAGCGTACTTGAAGTAATCATAAAGTGTTTTGCTGTGATACTGTTTTACAGTATTTTTTGTACTAGTAGAATCTGAGAATAGTCCCTGTATTCAGATGATAGCCTTTTGTTGAGTTCATTCTTCAAACTGGATTGAAATTTCGATCATTGTAATTCGCAGCCAACTGAATTTTGGTAGCTCCTGACTCCTGAATAGGTGCCACTATGAATGCAAGGCTGGAAACTGAGCTATTTTTGTATTGTTTATTTTCAAAAGTACCTACGTTATTTTACCTATAGTCAGGTATGGTGAGAAGGGGTGCTGGCTCTAAACAAATGCATGTTAAAGGTAAAACTTTCAATATCGATGGGTAGAAAAACTAACTACGTGGTGTTTCACCCCTCTATTCCTCTCTACCTACAGTATGCCAGTATGTCGTGTTGGTGGTTTGAAAGAATAGCCTGCTCTATGTCTGTAGATAATTGTAATTCTTTAATGTAGTTTTAGTGCATAATTTTGATCTGACTCGTGAACTCTTGGGGTTTGTCCCATAACTCAGGAGTGGTATTTTAGTATACCATCCAATATCTCGTCAATGCGGCACATGGGCAATTGAAAAAAGGTCATTGCTTAAACAGCTTAGAGCAGCGTTTCTCAACCTTTTTTACCTCACGGCACACTAACTGACAATCAAATTTACTTACGGCACACTACGTTATTATCATTTCATTGCATTCAGTTAGGCAAAACTAGAAAATAGTAATACATGGTATGTTGAATGAAAATGAAAAACTCCTTGTTAGTGGTAAAACAGATATTAAGATGATTTAATGATGTTACAAACAAGAAAATGTTTTTCAAATGTACATATCCATTAAAAATTGTAGTAAAAATGAACTTAGAAATCGTAGAAGTCTTTTTTTGCCGCACACCAGTGTGCCGCGGCACACCGGTTGAGAAACGCTGGCTTAGAGCATCACTACCTATACAACAATAATGCTATCCAACTGGACACCCTACCCTCGCTACAGAAATCAGTATTGACATTTTAATTGCATACTATATTGCTTAGATATGTGATATACAGATGTGAAGCCGTGTGATTTATCATAGTTAGGTCTGTGAGTAGGCTCTGTTTGTCTTTTGCATGAGTTAACCCTAGCTATGTGGTAAACTTGAACGCTGCGCCTTTGTTGGAAGAATCACTGAAAGACCTTGCTCCGACCCTGTGGTCGGGCGGGTCGCCGGCAATGTCTCGGTCACGAGACCACACCTGAACCTGAGCCAACCTTGCCCCACACCCGGATCGCCAGGATCTAATGCACTTTGTCTTCCAGCATGGTCGGCCACGTGAGCTATTGTCGGGATCTGGAGCTATTGATAAGTTACTGATCCAAAAATAGACAAAAGAACTGGAAGGTTATGCATTATATACTGAGATATTACGCCGTCACAGATTACCGCATTCCGTGCCATGTCAGTATTTTTATATCTGACGAAAGTATTCTATTCACTGATCTTTCCTGCAGGTTTCAGACTGTCCACAATATGAGTCGCCTGAAATCAAGAGCTGTTCTCTTCACCATTAGTCATTTTTCATGAACCGCGAAAAACTACTGTTCTCACACTGTTTTTGATTCTAAGGGACATTATTGAAGCCTAGTTTAATAAGAAAAAAACTGGTTTTGATTCCAACTAAAATTTCAGATCGATGCGCAACCAGCCAATCAAAGAAATGGCGCCAACATCTAAAAATTGAATATTTAGGAGAGTACAGCTTTTGATTTCAGGCGACTCAATTATGTTAAATTGACAGGCACTGCCGATTTGGCCGCGCATCAGTCGTCAGATGCTGCTGCCAGTGCTGTTTTTGTAAGGTGCCCATTCCATTGACCGGCTAGGGCTATTTCCAAAAACAGTGACGTGGTAGCAGACATTCAAGACTTAGGCGGGGTTTCCACCGACCTCGCATTGCAGAATTGACGGAAATGTTTATTTTCCTCTATGCCATAGTTAAAATTGATCAATGATCATACAGTAAAATCACAAACAAACAAACTAAAATTAAAAAATGGCGTCATGGGATATGTTAAGTACAAAAATTTTAATAGATTTCTATAAAAAGAAAAATTCTAATGTCCACGTACTTTATCCCCAACCTTAATCTTCAAATTTAATCTGACTAGATGCACCCTTAGCGCATCAACTAAAGTCCACCATTTTGTTCCTGGCAACTCCCTTTCAAAGTCATCTTCGCTAAAGGTCGATGTGGCCCTTATTAATCGGACCAGGTACAATGACCGGTGATGACGTGACGTTGCAGTTAACGCTTAATGGCTGTTTCATAACCAAAATATACATCCCATAGACTTTGGAGTTGGTGCAGTTAGAAAAATGTCAATCTCTCAAAGTACTATATATATTTTTTTAATGTTTTTTTGAGAAATTTTAATAAATCTAACTAATGCTCAAAATTCGCTCATATGGAAAATTAAGGCAATTCATTTTCTTTCTTTTTCATTTACCCCGGCACTTCTATTTACACGATGGGTTTCAAAGTCATATTTGTGTAAGATATTAAGTTTTTTGCGGACCATGTAAAAGACTTTGAAATTGGTGCACTCTTCAAAGTGTTGCCTGAAAGCGGTGTAATCATGAAAATTGCCTTCGACATAAGGTCTTATGTCCCCGATACCCTTTCCTTCTGCATGTAATAATCTAAGGGAAGATAGAAGGACTTCCGGCAGAAGAAGAACATCCTGGTTGAAAAACCTTAGGCAAGAGCACGACTTCTTTTCAGAGTAGCTGTATCCAAGGTACAAATTGCCATGATGATCGCCAATCTTCGATAGTAAATGCATTTAAAAAAGAAGCAGCCTTTCCTCTAAAAATTTCACATTTCATTCCCTCCCAGACCGACGCGGCCAAAAGACAACTGTTGCGGTTTTGGTGACAATACTCTTGGAATTAGAGTAGCTTGGACCGAAAAATAGCATGTACCTAGGTATATTGTTCAAGCCAACTATGTGGGAGCATGATGTTGTAAAAAAGGTCGATAAACCTGAAGATAATGAGCAAAATCTGGAATAATTACACCTTACACCCACGACCCATCACTAGCTCTGAAAAAGTCATCTCTTTCGCTTTACTAATGGTGATCAAAATTGTCTAACGGAAATAGTAAGGCAATGGAACGTATTAACGGAGTGACATGTTGTTGCAATACTCACGTGCGAACTTTGAAAATAGTGGGCTGTGTGAGAAATGTGCCATCTAATAATACTACTCTTTTCTTGCTCCCTGAATGTAATTTTCGAAAATATTACGTCCCAGCATGTCTTGTCATCACAACCGCGGGTGAGGGCTTCTGGTCCACGTGTGAATTAATTGTGAAATATTTAGTGGAAAGGCTTAAGTCGCAAAGGACCTCCTTTGCCGAAGCCATGCTTTTAGACAACAAGACAGACAGTCCTTGACGTATTCCACGAAAAAAATAATATTTTCTCTTACCCAAATCTGACCTTGAAACCCATTATGTAAATAGATGGCCTAAAAGCTAGGGTAAATGAAGAGATGAAGATTTCTCAATATGTATAAAACAAAAAATATATTGTACTTAGAGAGAAATAAAAAAAAATTTCGAACCGCACCAACTGCAATGTCTGGGTTGTATGGGCCAATGTGGTTGGGCGTTCTCGATACCTTGTTCTGTAAAACCTCAAATTAGAACTTACGCTACCATTATTTGATCTGTTTTTGTTATCGTGACCGCATACCCTCCTCGTAAAATATTTCTTGGCAAGGTAAAAGGTACGCTGATGGGGATAGGTTTACTCTTCACAGATACTCAGATCTGTGCACTAATTACCAGTCATGCGAATCATTTAAGTACTTAAATATAGGCATAAGTCTTTGTTATTAGCTTAATCAACGGTGACGACACGTCTTATCACAATAAGTGCCTGGTTATTACAAAATGGCGCGTGGCGGTAGAAACGGAGGATGTGTAACAAAACCGTATTTGGATATACTGTAGGTGCCAGTTGCATGCCGTCAAAATATATAGGGTGCTTCAGGCGAACGGCAACAAAGTTCTGGAGCGTATTCCCCGTTCAATTTGGAAAAAAAAACCCAAATCTATTGTAATGCACCGTTATCGAGGCAATCGAGCAAGGGGCGGATTAAAGATAGGATGGGAGTTCAGGAAAATGTGTTCTCCTGCGGGCCTACTATGCCGTTTAGTATTAACTTTTACTTGGGGTTAAAATGTAAACAAAACAATTTTGAATAGCACTTTCCATTCAAAATTTATCTTGTTCACATTTTTAATCCCAGGCTAAGATGAAAAATAATGGTCATAGTAGACCCGCTAGTCGACTTTTTGTAGATCTAAGCGTTAAATGTGAAAAAATCTACAAAATCAGCTCTTTGATATGAAATCGGTTAGCTAGGTTGTAGACAGGGTACTCGTTTCAGAACCATAGCGCAAAACCCTGGATTCACCCCCATGGCTCATTTTCGTAAGATGAACACGGGCTATTTTTTGCTCAAAATTGGCTGAAGGGCCCTTATTGCACACTCTAATATTTTTTCAATCCAATATTTATTTGATCGAAGAGATATTTGGGAAATTTTGGATGCTTATGTTGAAGTGTGCGATTTTAATCCAATTTTTCTTAGACCCATATTTATTGGATCGAATATTGGAACAATATTCGAGTGTGTAAGTGAGTTTAACAGTGGGTAAAAACATGTGATTTTTTTTTTAAATGAAGAATTTCGGAAAAACCGCATATTGTGGACCTCGGCCATCCCCTCTCCCTGAAATTAAGTTTCAGTCTCCCCCGAGGTAGTTTTTTTTTTTTTTTTTTTTTTTTTTTTTAAATAGGTACGAAATAGTGGGGTTTTCCGAATTTTTACATATCGAAGGTAAGAAACGACACGCGAAGTGGGAAATATGTTAATCTTATGAATTTTATAACAAAGCCACATTTAAAGTATAATTTAGACAATAGGTATCCAGGGGGGTGGGAAATTGGATTCCAGGATGGGGCAATCAATGTACCCACTGCCTCCCCCTGGCCCCCTGTTGTTGGGTCGCTGCTAGTCTCATAATGACAAGGTAATGGTTTTCGGGCATTTTACTAAAGGGGCTTTTCATTTATTGCATGGAATATCAGCCTAATTAGGCTAAGAAAATTTCGGAGCGGATCGTGAGAGGAAAGTTGATATGTTACGGGTATGGAAAAGGGATGAACGTGAGACGAGCTGCGAAGGTGTGATTCGAGAAGGAAATGAATGGCGAAAGGCAAAGAATGACAAAACGAGGGAGAAAAAGAAATCTTCTTGAATAAATCGGCTTCACGTCACGTTATACTGCTTACGGGTGACGATGCATGATGATGTCGCCTATTAAAGTACCATCTTGAATGGATTGTTCATCCAAAATTAACCCCTTAGAGTCTATATTTGAACCCAATGTGATATAACAGTTTTAATTGGGCTTGTCTACTTTATGTTTCGCTTACGGTCGTCGCTCCAAGCCTGTCTCGTGCTGTGCAACGTGACGCGGTCGAAAAGCACATGTTCGGGCTGCGTTTCGGTGACGTATCGGCGAGGCACGTGGACTATGGTGTGCTCGGCTCAGTCACTGCCCGGTTGTCACGTCGAAATTAACACGTTTATTGTGCTTTATTGGAAGATATTCTTGGATTTTGTTGCTACACACTTTCCATTAGCCATTAGGTAAGCTGTTGAATTTACTGTATGCTTTTGTTTGCCTTTTGGTGTGGGGAGGTGGATTGAGTACAGTGAACAATATTCTTCAGTGAGGCCTACGGCTGCAGTAGCCCTAAGCTTAGGTTTGGACTTGTTGCTTATTTTTCCAAGGTATTATAGAATATTCTTGGATTTTGATTTTTGTTACGAATGTCTATATGCCTATGGGGATGACTGGCTTTGGCGGGATAGGCTTAAGCCCCCCGAGATTGGTTTTGCTATCGGGGGCCTTAAAAGTTGTAACCTGTGTTGGTTGTAGTCAATGCAGGTGCTTACAAAATATTCTTGGATTTGGTTGCCACTTCCATTTGCCTTGTTTTTGAGAGCCATAAGCTGGTCCAGAGGGGTTATTACATGAGCTGTGTCTTTCAATAAAGACCTACCTGTTTGAATTGGTGGAGTAAGCTATCAGCTGAGATTTTCCAAACGGGCCCTCAAAAGATTTAATTAAAATCAGAACCTACCTTCCTCCCTATCATCGCCATTGAAATATGTTAGTCACTTAGTCCTATCTCCCATGATGGTCTGTTCTTACAACTACCTCGCCAAATTGTTTGCTGACGAACATTTTGGAATATTGTCAGTGAGACCGAAGCGTCAACCCAAGCCACATTCGAGGCTGACCTACGATGGTTTCTAGGACAGATTTTTGTCAGGGGGGAAGGGAGGAACTGTTAAGTCTGTGGTTTTGAAGAGAAAAACGCGACAATAGCAGCCATTTTGTATTGTTGTAACAGCAAACAGCGTCATGTTTTGGGTATCAGATAAAGATGTTTATAATAAAACAAGTTATTTTATTATGAAACCATTCTAATGTATTAGGTGCAAGAACAGAACATTAAAATAAATTAAATTTGAAAATTTGAAATTAGGGACCCAACCCAGATGTTATGGTAGATGTTTGTTTGTTTTTGTTGACGTTGATGACTCAATACACACCTTATCTTATCGCGGGGGCAGCGCCTTCGGTCACTTGTATGGACCATGGTGTTTATAGTTTATACTACTATGCAGCATAGTCCTCATGTGAAAAAAAATGGAAAAAAAATATATCTGAAAGATCAGGGGATTACACACACTGGCTACATTTTCTGGCCATGCTTTGGAGGGCATGTAAAGAAGGCGGTCCCGGGCCTTCCTATAGTTGAGTGTAAGAGAGGGCTTTAACCCCGAACTCCGCTAGGTTGGCTTAGTAATAGAAACAATAAAAAGTACTTATTTATTTTATGTATTTTACTGTAATTACAGTATGCAGTATATTTTCTGTTATAATAAAGTTTGCGACTTCGATGTTGAATAGTGTTTTAGTGGCGCTGGCGCCTGACATTGCCCAAGTTGAAGTTAGGACATGTAGAGTAGTGGCGCAGACTTTCACCCGAAAGGTTGTTGGTTCGAGTCCCGCACTTACGACATTTTCTGGCCATGCTTCGGAGGGCATGTAAAGCAGGTGGTCCCGGGGCTTCCTAGTTGAGTGTAAGTGAGGGCTTTATGGCCCTAACCCCGCTAGGTTGTCTTAGTAATAGAACAAAAGTCAATATTTATTTATTTATTTGTTTGAAGTACTACTGCAGCCTGCGATCCAATTTTTTTCCTATAGAGACTAACTGGCCAGGAATTACTAATTAACTCGCTCATTAGTCGACCAAACATAAAAAAAATTGAGTTCGACTCCCAATATCAGTTATTTAAAAAATATGTAGCCTATTTAATTTTTTTCGCTTATATTAATTGTGTAGACTAGGACACTATCGTACCCAAATTTCAGTAGTAATACAATACAACCCAAAATGAGCAAAATTTAGAGTTATTCAGGATATGTAGGCTATCCGTTTAATACCTATGATTTAAGTTAACCTTTTAGAGGAGTCATGGGCACTTTTTTAGCCTTTACCTCACCCCTGGATCCAGACCTGAAATCGTTGGTCCCTGCGTAGTCGGGTAAAAATTAATCCTGTTTTTCGGATGTACGGGATAATTTCTTGAAAACGCTGATCAGATTGGGATAAAACTTTGATAAGGTGTTCTGGGGACGCTCCCCGATGGTCCCAGAACCAAAAAAAGGATATATAAATATATGCAGTGAATTAAATAAAGTTAAAATCGCTTCGAGGTAATATTTGACTCAGTAGTAAGTAAACAAACTAAAAGAGTGGCTTAGAAACAAAACAGACAAAGTCCACAAATTTCAGAAATTGAGTTTTTGACCCCAAGATTCGTCTGATTGAAATATATCCGTTGAATTAATTATCAGAAGCTAATTCTAGCATAGCCCAGCGTTAAACTAGTTCAAATATTATATTATATGGGTTTAGATGTAATCACAGGGCAGTTAACTATAGTTTTTTTGCCTCTCCTGAAATATTAACTTAAATGGACTTTGCCCGTTTTGCTTCTATGCCACTCAAATGTGGAATGCGGTGGAAGATGGGTGTAAGTGACACGTAATTCACTAGTACTTATTTATATTTTTTTGGCCCAAGAACCTTCGGGTGCGTCATCAGAACACCCTGTTAAAGTTTCATCACAATCTGATCATTGGTTTTGGCACGCATAAAGAACGAGTCCGGTCATTTTTATGATTAGATTTAATTTATTACGCATTTTATTACAGAATTTAGTCTATTTAATTTGAAGACTATTTCATGCATCATATCATAAGGCATTTCTAATTTTTGGTGTTTTAACTATTTCGTGAACATTACTTACAATACATGAACAAATGGCAGCACCCAAAATTAAAAATACACTATGATGATAATAAGCGTGAAATAGTCCTATCACAACTTAAATACACTAAATATTATTTAATAACTTGCGTAGTAAATTGAATAGAAAAATAAAACTGACTGATTTTTGTTTGATCACGGGATGGCCATATTTTCGTTCCACATCCCTTTAATTTTAAAATAATGCTATGTACGAGGGGTGATGTAGAAGTCCGTTATGTGTAAACTATTAAAATCAAACAAATTTGCACAATAAACAATATATATGTTTTTTTGTGGAAATTGTGCAAATGTGCCCGAAAATGTAATATGTGTAGGACTCGAAACAAAAATTTACTAATATTATACGCTACATTGTTTTTTTTTTATATTTTGTGTGGCTGATAAACATTATAGTACTTAATCATTCATCACATGAGAGATTGACATGCAGCCAAAATGGTTATAAGTGCATTTCATGTTATCAGTTGTGGTGAACCTTGGCAATGACCTTGTGCAAGGAGAGTTGTTTTACTTTATCAACAGCAATAATGCCTGCAGCTGGTCGGCTTTAATTTTTTATTACCTACCTTGCTTCAAATATAGGCTATGCGATCATATTGTTAAAATACTGCGTGTAAGTAAATGTAAAACAATTTCAGTTAATCTTACAAAATTTTACAAAATAAGCCCTATTTGAAGCACGATATGATATATTAATTTCTTATTTACGTTCAGTAGGCTAGTTTGTTCGTAAAGCTGTAACAGATTGTGCTGTTAACCTTTTTCAACCTTGCTATGTAGGTACATTGAGCATTTGAGCAGTGTTCCGTGTAGGCTACTGTACGTACTGCACATGAGTTTCTTGTGTCTAATTTTGATTCATTTTTTAATGTATATTATTTTAATTCTTTATGCTAATGGAAGGTCGGCTTTCTTAAGAGAATATGCTACGTGGAAAATTGGCACTCCAAAATTAAATAGGTACCTTTTATTTTTTATTTCATTAACTGAGTTAATTTAACTCAGCAAGTTGCTAAAAAATTTGACTCATTTAAGTTGTAGAAGAAAACCTCGTTCATCATATAATCGGGTATTTTTAATTTTCGGTTTTGTATTTTTTCCAAAAATCCTAGATTAGGTACGCGAAATTTTGGTCCCCTCTGGTTTTTATGAAAAAACTAAGGTACCAAAAATTTCCAATCCTATTATATGATACATGAAGGAGTCTTGCATGAGCCAAATCTTTAATAACTTGCTTTGTTAAGTAATTAAAAAATAAAAAGTCAATAAACACAACACAATTTGGGGTGCTCATTTTCTACGTAGCATGTCCTCCTAACCTTCTCGGAGATTGCTTGTTATCAATATTATCCTTCAAAAATGTATAGAATTCAGCACCATGTTATTTTTATATTAAAAAAAGAAGCATAGTGAGCCGAGATATGACTGCGACCTTTTTTCGCCTATTGTACTTTACAGTCATAATCACAACGCATAGCATCACGTAGCAGTCCAACGCCATCTAACAGCATTCATTAAGTCACAATCATTCCTCGGTAAGACAAGCAGTATCAAGCTGGCATATTTGCTTCTTCACACCACAATTAGGTTCAAGATTATGATTTTTATTCAGGTTCAAGCAATTCTTCGGTTAATTGAAATCCGGGCGGCAATGTGAGATGTCTCATGCTTTGGGATATGGTAAATCGTGTGGACAATACAAATTTCTGCTGGATCTCAATTGTTGGAGCTGCTATGTACAGAGTTACTATTTCAAAGCTAATGAAACTTCTATTAGCTATATTTATGGTTATGAATAAAATTATTGTACTGACTGAATACTGATACCTACCTGGAGGACACACAGGTAGCATCATCTCGACATTGGTCATCCCTGGTGGCTGGTTTACCCCTATACCAACCACTATTTATTTTTTATTCAAGTTATTAAACGTTCAAGGTCGTAGCGAGGGGGGGGGGTGTGGTTCAACAACAAATTTCCCCCAGAGGGAGACGGACCCAGACCATTTGGGTAATTGTGGGTCAAAATAGAAGAAACATTATGTAGTATTGATTAAATCAAAGCGAAATAAATTAACTTATTATAAATTTACTAAATTTGTATCCTGTATCCATCCGCCCATGCCCTCGGCCCCCGGGCCCCCCTTCCTTGTAACATATATATTAATGTGTCTTTATCTGAAAAATCTATGTGTAAAAACAACAAATTTCTAGCTTAAATATTTTCAACGTGCCACGCATGTAATCTATGATCAGGTTTTGTGGCCGCAAGTTCGACCCCCCCCCCTCCCCTCCGAAATTTTGTAGTTAACTAGTTTACTCATTATAACGCTTGGAATTTTCAATAATTGAGCTACACATTTTTCATAGTTTGATGACAATGGTTAATCATCAAAGCCTAGATGCTCAGCCGAATTAATGGAAAGAATTATTTACTTCAAGAGTAAAAGGTAAAAGTAATGGTAAAGGTATGAGCTGGTGCTCTTTTCCCTGTTCATAATCAATTATTTTTGCTTATTAGCATTTGCTTCCGGACAATGAGCCAAAGCTCCAGAAACGTAAGTGAAGCATGTACCGTAAGGAAATATTTGAAATGATGAATTTTACTCATAAAGCAAAACCTTTTTCTCCTTAAAGCAAATGCTCTCAAAATTTTATGATTAGAAACACAAGTATATGCTCAAATTATGAAAAGTATAAGCTTATGCTTCTATTTCTGAATTCATCTGACAATGTCCTCCTACAGTCCTACACTTCGCATTTTATTGAGGAGAATAATGACAGTGTAGACCTATCAGATCATTTTTAATTTTGTTTTTGTAAATTGTGTACTTTGATTTTCAGAGTGCCATAATGAATGGCGAAGATGAGCATATCACCAGTTGTCTAGACGTGAAATTTTGTTGGTGAGATGGAAAAACTGGCGTTATGGTGCAATGAAGAATGCCAATTGGACTGCTGTAGGTATGTATCTCTTTTCTTATCGTTAAGGTCCCCAATAACGCAGGAAAAGGTTGGCAAACAATGCACGTAACTATTCCTAAACATGTAGATTCGTTCTCTGCAGGTTTAACTTAAAAATGTTTTACATAAATTTTTAAAATTGTAACCTTGAAAAAGACGTTAGTACTCGATTGCCGCCGGGCCAGGAAAAATGAAAAGGCCTATACCTGCGTTGATTCCTTTCTTTATTGGCATGTCTTGGTAATCTCTGACCTCCAACTTTTAGTCATCCCCTCGGAAAAGTCAGGGGGCGAACTAAGAAGAGAGTGTGGCAATTATGTTGCCAGACTGGTCTTCTCCAGTCGTAGTACCGTATTGGCAGACTTCACAATTTATGACTTAATTAGGCGCCATCAGCCCAAGGGGACTTTTGGCCGCTCTGACAATTTCTCTCCATCTTTGTCGATCCTTTGTCCACCTGACGTCACTGGAGGTGAGGTAAATTCTAGATAGGTCAGACCAACACATTACCACACAGCAATAATTAACACCTAAAACATACCTGAAGGTAGAAATCATCGATAGAAAGGTTTACAGAAAAATTATTTTTTAGTCATTTTTCATAAAAATGTAGTTATTTTTATTTTTTTACCCCTAGGAGCAAACTATCAAGGGGCAAGTGACCCCCCGCATTTTATCAACATTAATAACGACTACAACAAATATGAATTTAAAAGAAATCGTTGAAGCCGTTTTTGAGAAATAATTTTTTTTTGACGTTTTTTTTTTAGTTTTTTGAGAATAAACCCCCCCCCCAATTGAGTTAGCCCAAAATAAAAAAAATGAACAGACAGACAGAGTGACAGACAGACAGGCATTTCGTAAAAATAACTTTTTTGGGTTACTGGGGCCTCAAAACGGGTAAATCTGTTGAAATCTCGGAATTGAAAATTTGGACCATCACAAAGCTTTTCTTATACTAGGTATAAATTGGAAAGCAACAACAAATTTTGGGGTGCTCATTTTCTACGTAGCATGTCCTCTTAAATACACGTGTTTAGTACGTCTTTCCGGAGAATGTTAGGTGAAACACTGAAACGTGAGCATCATGGAATCATTTCTGGAAATGTGACATGTTTTCCAATACTGATGGATTTTTCTCGGATTCCCAATTCACATTTTTGTACCTTCCTTTAGCAATTAGGAGAACAGCTTTCCGTTTTGCTGCAACTTCACGTGTCACCCGCCTGACACGCCGTCTATTTTTGATCTGCGAGGATATTGTTGGCTGAATTAGAAATTATTACGTTGTAGGGAACGTTTTTTGTTCATTTCTCGGTAGTCTTCGTGTAAATTACATGTGACTGGTTGCATCATTCATTCATTGTAATTTTTGATGACTATCAAAACTCAGTGATAATGTCCGAAAATGGTATTATAGGATTATATTGGTGAATGGTAGTAACATCAGAAGATGCGCACGGCCGGTCGTGCTTTAGCCTTAGGCTACGATTAGGATTTACCGTACCCAGCATGCAGGCATTTAAAATTAAAATTACAATTTTTGACCGTTGGCTTTGAGATGGTGCAAAGCATTATTAATAAAATCCCTTTATCTAAGAATTGTTTGGTTTTTATTCTTATTAGTAAGACTATTATGTCGATCAAAACCAATAGGAGATACCCAAGTCGAGCCAGGCTGGTAACCTAGCAGGACTTTAGCCTTCCCCAACCCTTTCGGGCCAGAAAAGGATTTGCAGAAGCGTGGGTCCGATTAGCCCACCCTGTTAGCCGTAGAGACGCCCCAAGCCCCCGCACACAAAGCATGCCTAGGCAACTGATTTATTTTTATTTCTTAAAGATAAATCGCATACAAACAATTTAATGAATGTACCCTCTATATTTCCCGGGAGTGCGACATAGACGTAGTGGCTTAGGCTCTTCTATTCTCTTTCAACCCGGCTCATTCGCTTAATGCCCCTGAAATCCCCGAAGGTTTGGCCAGATAATTAGAGAGTCATAGTTACTCCCTAGTAAAATCTCCTTGGGCGTGTACGGTGAACTCCTCAATGTCCTTCGCTCCTGGCTGTGGTCACGAGACTGTGGACACGTTCTTTTTTGTTGATATGATCACGCTCAAGGAGAAATACCAAGCTCGGCTGGTATGCTTTTATCCAACTATATACACTCATTAAACTTACTGTCTGAATTAATGTTCATTATTATTATTATTTTTTTTACCAAGAACGATTTATTTTATTTTCTTTCTACAATTGGTGCTATACCGGTACAGTAGAATGTTTCTTTTTTTAAATTATTAATTTCTGGCTGGCTACTGCGTGGTTCATTGAACACATTTAGTTTCGAAACCATCCACCGCCCTCTCATTGCAGAATGCAAATGACATTGACGGAAATTAGAATTTTTCTTTTTATAGGAATCTATTGAAATGTTTGTACTTAACATATCCCATGACGCCATTTTTTAATTTTAGTTTGTGATTTTACTCTATGATCATTGATCAATTTTAACTATGGCATAGAGGAAAACAAACATTTCCGTCAATGTCATTTGCATTCTGCAATGAGAGGTCGGTGAAATACCCGCCTAAGTCTTGAATGTCTGTTACCACGTCAATGTCTTTGCATTCTGCAATGAGAGGTCGGTGGAAACCTCGCCTTAGGCATAAGGCATTACTCAGAAGCTCAGCTACTTTGAAGACTAGGTTAATTCCTAATTTGCTGTGATCTGAAACTGCTTAGCATCAGTATGTGGTCACATTGAAACATGGCTGCAAATACGTAAAATTGTGATGGCCTAGGTACTGGTCGCGGGTTCAATGTTCCCTTCACGAAGTTTCAAATAGCACTTGTCTCATTAAGGTGACAGGACCTTGTCCAGCCTTGATGAAAGCACGTGTGCATACCCGTGTGGATAGGCTTGATTGTTGGAGTCTCATCCAGTTTTGTGGTTTTCTCTTTGAAATCTTGGAAAATATCCTTTTGTTTTTAATTATGAGGACTATAATAATAATAATTAACTATTATTACACATAACCGGATATACGTATGCATACACAACTACAACCAACACTATAGGGGAGAACTAGAATAACCCTTCACAGCGGGCCCGTAACCTTAATTTTTTCGGGGTGAGGGAGGGGGGCTTTGATCCCATAGTATGTAGTGAAATGTTACATGTCTGGAAATTTGAATTCTATCTAGTGCAAAGCCAAGAAATATCGGAGGTTGGTTACCGGCCTGCTTCCCAGCAGACCTAGGTACGTTAGTAGGAGGAAAGCTTTGGGATGTTGGACATTTTTGATTTCGAGTTATCAACGGGTGGGATTCGGATTTACACGTTTTCAGGTCCAAATGACCCCAAAAAGGTCGGTCAGTCAGTGCATAGATTTTTTGTCAAACTATACTCGACGTATTTTGACATTTAGGTTTATAAAAATCATGTATTGGGTATCAATATAACTTATCATATATGTCAAAGTATCATGTATCATTTTTTTTTATTATGGGCTAACTCAATTTTGAAAGGACTGTATAACGGTCAAAAAGGGCTTAAACAAGCTTATATCCAAATCGGCTGCAACGTTGTTTTTTTAAATTCACATATATTATTGGTGGTTGTTATTTGTTTAAACAAGACCCAATAGGTCGCTTCCCCCCTGATAGCTTGGTCTTAAGGGGGGGGGGGGGAGATTTCACTTTTCACGAAAATGTAATATTACCGATTAACCTCTCTATCAATGCTTCTTAACTTCTGGTTTGATTTAGGTGTTAAATAGAGTAAAAGACCCAACAGGTTGCTGTCTCAACCAAGATTTGGTTGTTGTTGAAAAAGAGTAAAACCCGTGCCCCTAATTCAATTATATTAATACCAACAACAAACTTCCAGCTTGGGCCCACCTTATCTCTTATAACAGAGCTCTTCTGTAATTTAAAAATGTAAAAAAAACTATGTTTTCTTGCACCACAGACCAGAGGACAGCGCTGAGCTTGTGGAGAACGGAAGCGTATTCCAATACTGCGAAGGACATCTCAACTTCGCCACCGCCCACAATGAAGACGACGACGACTACTACCACAAGCGGAAAATTGTGAGGGTAAGTCTCTTCCTTTTTGATACCACTGGCCCAATTTATGGGTCACTTTTTTCAGCCATAGCGGTGAAGCAAGACATGATTCTTACGAGTCTTCAATGGCTGACTTCTTATGAGGAGGAAAACGAATGGCTCTTTCTAGTCATTCCCGGGCTGCCTTCAGCTAGTGTGTAACACCATCACACGCGAACTCGTGTAATTTGTATGTTTTGGGGTGATTTGAATTCATAAGTTCAGCAGCCGTAGCACGAGGTACCAAGTTAACTTATTAACGGGGTTAAAAATGTTAACTAAACAATTTTAGAATATCACTTTGCATTCTAATAAACTTTTGTTTACATTTTTAATCCTGGTAATAAGTTTAATTGGTAGCCTCCATGCCGTGGCTGGAGACCGTTGTCAATATGGCTGCTAGTGTAGCCTGCACAAGATTAGTACGCAATTTGGTGGGGTTCTGCTATGCTGCAATGTGTAAGACTTCGATATTTTTTGGGTTGGTACTTATCTCTGATAGTTGGCTTATGGTTAACGGGTGCCTCGTAAGGCATATTATGGCTCCCGCCGCTCCAGTTAATGTATTTCTATGGTAGCCTCTGCTGCTATGGCCGCAGTTGGGATTAACTACAAATTATTGATGGGACTGCAGAAGTATTTGGACTGAGTGGATCATCGGTCCTAGTCTTCGTGGGGATGTTAGAAAATAATAATAATGTTCTGATGGAATAGACCTAGCCTAGGCCCATCGTTTTTAGGACATTATCGATGTTGTTTTCGTATGTTTTTGGCAGTAGACAAACTGATGTACGTCCTCGATGTCAACCCACACCAGTTACAAGCGATAATGGACAAGCTGAGACGAGCTTACCGTAACGTAACAGGCGTGAGCATGACTAAGGCCCGCTTCCATCACGTTTTGGAACCTTTTTGTGAGGAATAGTGGAGGTACCCTCATGTTCCAATGCATACCGTGCTTCCACTATTCTTCACTGCCAATGACTATACCAAGTTGAATCCACAAGAACAGAGCCTGTTAAAAACTGCAGCAAACTTGGTTGTGTGTACATCGTTGGAATGGGAACATGTGGGACGTGATAACGCACTGAGTCACAAGTGCGTGTCGAGTCCTGGTCACCTCCGAATTAATCGTGTGACTTTACTATTTTCTCCGAGTGGCTCGGAATCCAATATAATCAGAAAGTCCACCCTATCAGTCAATGCCCCTTTTCCTTGAGGTGAAGGAGTCTGCCCTAAGTGTGTCTCAAGTTCAGAAACAGACTACCTCTCCCTGCCAGGCTGACAGGGTTACGCAAAGCAGAAATGCTCAATGCAACTATCCCTCACTAAAACATTTCTAATCGTGATGGGAGCGGGCTAACTAACTGCCACAGAAAATTGTATTTACTCTGGTTGACCGAAACCACCCTAATTCAGGAATCAAGTATTGAGAAAACTGACATTCCGTATAATTAGTACCTATTATTATTGTGCAGACACATATTACAACCATTGGGGGACGGATATAATTTGCATACCAAAGATCTGTTACAACAAAATCACCCCACCGTTGAGAAGTGAAAAAAAAATGGACAGGCAAAAATAGTTATAAAAAGGTGGTTAAGTGAGAGCCAAGTCCAAAATACAAACAAACAATAGTTCCAGCATTTATTTGATGACGCCACCCTCAACAAGCGGAAGCTTTGGGGCGGTCGTGCCAATGTATTACAGGTATGTAGTTTGAATAATTAAATCTATACGGCACTCCCCTAGGGCGGCTATTCCACCGACGTCCTTTTTCATTGTGCATGACGTGGTAGCAGACATCATTAATTAGTCTCTACCAAATTATAACTTAATTTATAATAGATAAGTTAAGTATCTGCATTATAGTCTCCTTAAATATGGCAGAGACTTATTAATGATGTCTGCTACCACGTCATGCACATGCACAATGAAAAACGACGTCGGTGGAATAGCCGCCTAACTGGTGGAGTAACCAGCTAGGGAAATAAATAAATAATAATAATAATATTATGTTCCGTAAACGTATCTTATTTTCTATGCATGTCCCAGACTTTCCACAGGTATTGTGTATCATCATGTGTAACCTCGAAACGTTGCGTTCTTTCAGTTTTTCTTTATAAGCTATGTGTACAGTATTAGGTAAGTGATTATGAAGGCTATGCTGCAGCAGTTTGGCCACGTGATCTGCCCATATTATTGTAGTTGGCACGTGAAAGCTTATTCATGTCAATAGCCTGATTCATAGCCCATATATCACAGCATTTCTCTATTGCCTATTGACTTTACAAGTAGATTGATGAACTGTATATAATTGTACGTAAAGTGGCTGGCGTCCTTTTTTACTTCTTCCTTAGGGACCATTTCACGTATGTCCAATAACTTCCAATTTCCAAGTTGCAACATCCATCAGCTTTAGGCATTGTGTGTCCAAAAAGGAATCTGACAGGTATCTGGAACATACTGGAAGGTTTGTTATAAGCAGGCTTTCTTTCAAAAACGTTTCCCTGGGCGGAGGAGGTGGCGCCATGAAATTTCATGAGGGTACAAATAATTTTCTCCTTGGGGTGGGTGGTATCAGCCGAGCTCTGGAGGTATTTTGTTCCTCACATCACCCACCTTAGATTTTGGTTTAATTTTATTATTATTAGTCTATGGCCAATTGTTACTAGTTCTTCACTGTACTAATAGATACGAGTACTTTGCCGAATTTTGTAAATTACATAACTAGTCTGACTACATGTACTTTGATAAAAAGAAAACCAATGCTTAATCTTCTCTTCTGGCTCTACAGCCCTTGATGAGCTTTGGCCTGCTCAACAACACTCCTCCAGTCATTTCGGTTTTGTACAACGCTCCACCATCTACGGACTCCCATCTCGCGAAGCTCAGTTTCCGACTCATCCTTCCAGCGTTTTCGATGATGCTTAGTGGATGCCTTATTTCGTTTCTTATTCACTAACAAAATAGACGACCATGTTGATTATTATTGGTTTCTGTACATTTTTGGGCGTGATGAGAACAAGATTTTGAATTTTTCTGTCGCTTCTCTGGATAACTAGGTACTTAATTTCCCTTGTCGTCATCAGCTCATCTCTCCTAGTTGCTTTCCAATTTTTATGTATAGTATAAGGAAAGCTTTGTGATGGTCGAAATTTTCGATTCCGAGATTTCAACGGATTTGTAAACACGTCTTGAGGTCCCAGGAACCCAAAAAAGTGGTTTTTACGAAATGTCTGTCTGTCGCTCTGTCTGTCTGTCTGTGCGTCGATTTCCGGGCAAACTACTCGGTCGATTTTGATGAAATTCGGCATGTAAGTTCACAAATATTATACCTCGGAACCATTTTGGGCTAACTCAATTTGGGGGGGGTTTTATTCTAAAAAACTACAAAAAAGTCTAAAAAATTTATTTATAAAAAACGGCTCCAACGATTTCTTTTAAATTCACATATATTCTAGTCGTTATTAATGTTGATAAAATGCGGGGGGTCGCTTACCCCTTGATAGTTTGCTTCTGGGGGTAAAAAAAATAAAAATAACTCAATTTTCATGAAAAATGGCTAAAAAATATATTTTCTGTGGAACCTTTCTATCGATGATTTCTACCTTCAGGTATGTTTTAGGTGTTCAATTGGGTAACAAAAACGGACAGGTTACATTCCCAAAAAAATATTTGCTTCTGTGCAAAAAATTATTTTTTGAGAAATTATGGAAAATTCACGCTCCAATACATTACGTGCCATGTGTGTGTCATTGTTACTACTGTTACAATGTATTGGTCTGTTCGTTCGAGAATATGCAATTAAGTTTTGAGGTTTTTTTTTTACTATATTGAGGTGGACCCCCTCCCTCTCGAGGGATCTGAAATTTAACCATAGGGAAATTATTTCCTATGAAATTACACATTTCTATATCTACTTATTTATAAATCGGAAAGCATGTTCGAGTGAACTCGGACCGGTTCTTTGAAGTTGTATTTGCAAATACGAGTAGCCTAAGCTTGTTATATCTTTCTCGCCCAGTAGTACAAAATCTGTATTATCTCTGTATGTGTCAAAGGTTACTTTCGTGTGTTAGTAAACCATGTGATTCATACGCTAAGGCCAAGTAATGTACGCTTATGTATAGGCTATATCTACTGTATTAGTCAATAGTTCCATTTGACGCTGCATGATTGAACCTACATTTGAAATCCGTACGATAACCTATATACATTTTATGTGCACTTTTTTTTAAAAATATTACGATGATTTTTTTAAAAAGTAATTTGGTTAAGTTGTATTTATTAATGACTTTAATCATACCAAACAGAAATGATAATGATCGAGCCATTCATTTTTCATAATCTTTCCCTACAGTCTTTTACCGATTGATTGAAGAACCAGTAGAATCCGGGCTGATGGGCCGTGGTCGAATTGAAAGTGAACTTCCAAACGTTTCGTCAACATCTGCGGTCGACATCTTCAGTGGCGCTGCCTAGACTTCGAAGGTTGTACCTTGGTGGCTCCGTAGCGAGTGGAGTTGCAGATGTTGACGAAACGTTTGGAAGTTCACTTTCAATTCGACCACGGCCCATCAGCCCGGATTCTACTGGTTCTTCATTTGACTCCGGCCGTGAAAGCCTTTGCAGTTACATCGTTTCTTTTACCATTGGGGAAAATTATGGAATATGAGTGGTGCAAGCAATAAACGCCTAAACAAACTGTAATTTAAGAAAAACATAAAGCGTATATCGGATTTTGGGGGTCTATGTACCTATATTTTGTCTTTCTAACATTTCCTCTTAAGTCAATGTAGGTGTTTCACTGCAGGAGCTTAGATGCTATTGTATAAGGCAACGCAACGCCGAGGAAAGGTGAAAGCTCATAATTCGGCTGTTATCTTCCTACTGCGCTGAGGCACGTGAGAAAATATGTTGATGTTTGACATGCCTAAAGATAAAGCAACTATTATCTCACTGCCGAAACAGACTATGTACTAGTGTTCATCACAAAATAATAGATTTCAGATGTATTGTAGCTTTTCATCTTATAAATGTTATTACGCAATGATCTACTCTGGGTCTTGTAGCTTACGTCTACTGCTAGGCCTGATAGTTAATTTTTAAAAATCAGTATCATCATTTTCTTAATGTTGCAATGACCAACATTGTAATGCAATACAAGACGGCAGCCAAGAGGGGTTACTGGGGTGCAGACCACCAGCCCCTCGTAGGGCTAGGTTCAGTGTAGGTCTACACCCATTAAAAGTCCTTCAAATAATAATGATACTATAAGCCCTGCTTTTGAGCTCGTGGCATGGCAAAGTGTTCAGAAATAACTGAAATTTCACATAATGGGCTTCGATGGGATGCTGTGGGCCACCGCGGATCTTTCTTCCTACGATATAGCCTACAGTGTGTATAAATAATTAAGTCGGTACTACAATATGCCCTAAGTACAAAATTGCCCAGACCCAAAAAGAAGAAGCCTTCTAAAGTTATATGACTCTTTTTGCATCACACATTTCTAGTTCTTTGTGAGTTCCACTCATTCATTTTTTTTTTTTGATCACGTTGTCTGCGCGTGCTGACAATTGCCACGTTGTCATTGTTCAGACTGTATTTCATATACAGTATATATTTATTTATTTATATTTATTGTATATAACAGTCGAGTTTGTGAACCTGCCTTCTTCAGGTGCAGGTCGTGTAATAATGCGCAAGCATAACGTATTTCTGTTAGGTACTTAGCCAACTATTGTAGCCCAACTTGTTGTAACCCTTAAATTAATATTTAAAAAAAATTAGGAGTAGTCGGATACGAGGAGCGGTACCGAAGTTCGTGGTCTAACATAAAGAGTTAAATCAGGCAAATGGTGTTGTTTATAGTGTAAGTACATCCTTTACTAGATGCCAAATTATAGCATTCTATACCTCTTAGATCAGGCTCAGGAGATCAGCTCAAGGAGAAGGGACGGTCTACACCTGCAGGATCGCGCAACCCTCTCCAACAACCAGGACAGACACCCCACGCGTCTTTACTGGGAGGCTCGTCGGCGATGGCAGAGATGCCTAGAGCTGCTGGCATTGGATATAGTATATTAAAGTAAGAAAGATCAGGTTCACAGAGACCGAAAGTGCGTCAGGGTACACAGAAATTTAACATTTCGCAAGTTAATCAATAAAGGGTCATAATGTTTTTGACTGCTAAAAGCGTCAGAGGCTACGAAATTAATAGGCGCCTGGTTATAGTCTGTGTGGAATGAATGATGGACTGAAAAAATAATGAACGTCGCTTGCTCTAGATAAAATTTCAACAAGGTGTGGTCTGTCCGAAATAATGATTTCCCGGGGGGCGATGATCACCTGAGCAAATTGTAGATCCCTGCACGAAGGGTACACCAAACTTACGGAAACCCCATTGCCGCCAAACGTGCATTCACGGGGTTGTGAAGCTGGCATTATGTAATAATTATGTAATCATCGGTAATGGCTTAGAATAGACCCCTAGATATTATTTAATGCTGCCGGGGTAAAATAAATCACCAAGAGACTGACGATTTGCCACTTTGAACTGTAGCAAAGTGCTAAAAAATGCAATTTGTAAGCATGTCCGGAAATATTTTATTCGGAGGGCTTAAAAAGTTAATGCAATGCAATTACCTGTATGTTCATAAAGAACATTTTTTTTCCCTTCAAATTACGCTATTGGCTTCCGCCATCAGCTTTCTTACAGCTCAATACAACATATAATCTGGTGAACCTCTGCTACTGACGAGAGCGGGGCACATCTTAAGGTGTTTTCCGTCAATCTCTTCCCAGGTGTTGCATAAAGGGCAGAAAGGCTCCGCTGCTACACCTATACGGTGCAGATGTTTTTGAAGTTAGTCATGACCCGTAGTTAACCTAAATTCCGCCACTGACTGGTATCTGGGTAGTTTCTTCTCTTCTTCTTTCTTCTGCACTATAGTTTTCCCACGTTTTTCCAGCGGCGTCGGTCCTTTGAGCTGTCCCGCACTTACCCTGAATTACATTAAATACATTAAATTACATTAAATCATAAAACATGGCTTATCTTTCTATTAGTTTTCCTTCTAGGCTAGGCTACGAACTTCTGGACTGTCCCTTGTATATTGTACTGTATTTTTACTGTACTTGAGATTAAGATTACGTTTGTGTTGATAATTAGTAGGCTATGTTGATTAAAACTCCAACCTGGCAACGTGCTCTTCTTTTTTAAAAAATGTTGACTTATTGTCAGATTTCTCATAAAAAAAATTACGTTAACTATAGTTAAAGTCATGTAATCCAATTAATTGCGTAAAGGGGCAAACCCAATTATTTATTATTATTATTATTAAATTGGGGAAAGCTTTTTGACTCGAGATTTCAACGGAATCACACGTTTTAAGGTCCCAAAAAAGTGGTTTAACGAAATGTTTCTCTGTAGCTCTATAATTTTTCTGCCCCTAGAACCAACGATTTTCTTTAAATTAATAAATTAAAATTATTATAGTCGTTATTAATGTGAACAAAACGCAATAGGTCGCTTGCCCCTTGATTGTTTGGTTCTGGGGACAAAAAACTAAAAAAACCTCAATTTTCATGAAAAATGACTAGCCTACCTATTAATAAAATAATTTGTCTGCGAAACCTTTTTGTCAATGCTTTCTAACTTCAGGTATGTTTTAGGTATTAAATAGTGAAAAAAACCAAACCGGTTGCTTTCCCATGCAAAGTTTTGGTTTTGAATAAAAAATTATTTTTGGAAGATTTTATGGATAATTCATGTCCATTATTAGTGTGTTGTCATATTGTTCTGCCCGTTCTAGACTATGCAATCGCCCCATCGATCAATTCAGGGCTTTGGGATAGGGAAAGTCGAGGCCATTGAAATTTTACCGTAGGACAATTATTTACCATGGAACTACTCATATTATCTATTTTGGTACCAATACTAATTTATAAATAGGAAAGCATGTACGGGTTCACTCGTTCTGTTCTTGTCAATTTGCCGCTTGTTTAGGTTATTTCATTATTAACAATTGACAAATGACGAACTGACGGTAATGCATGTTCCCATTTCGCACCAAGTTGTCAACTCGTATATTTACATGACGCGATCACATCGCATCGGGCAAGTAGCGTGGCATGCCTCGTGAGTGGCTCCGAGCCTCCGACCGGTATTCGTTGAACTTCGCAGAGATGCGCCAGTTAGTCCGCGACTACACTTCGACCTATGCGTTTCAGTTTTTTGTAGGCTCAACCAGTTCTAAAAAAACCTTAACCAGTTCTTGTGTACCAACATTCGAATAAGTGTTTCCAGTGATTTTGGATATTTTATTCACACTTTTATCTCGTATTGGGTAATTTACTTCAATATTTTATTCACGTACACCTTCTGTTGATTCCCACCATTCTTTCTAAGGACATGACAATAGAATTCTTCAATAAGCAATCGAGGTTGTTAGGGAGACCTGCCTCCGTGATGTAGAAGAGCTGGGTAGCCAATGGTCACCTTTATTATAAATAATAAGATAGGTCTGGATCGTTTTGTCCACGGAGCCCTAATTCCCGGTCCCAGCTACTTGTGGACTTTCGTGGCGTGATACAAATAGTAAATAGACTACCATGGCATAAAGCTTACTCCTGCTGAAGGAGGGGGGGGGGATAAGTTAATTTATCTAGCGTACTTTTACAGTTACTTCAATGTGACCCTGGTGCAGGGGTGGAATAAGGAAATAATGATTTTCGTCAGGAGGCGGGGGGGGGGGGGGTGCAAACTATGCCTAATGCAAATTGGGCTTCCTCCTCAGACGTTGCAAACGTCCGGTCCTGGGGTCTCCTCCGCGGATAAATTTGAAACTGTACCTAATGTACCTGATACTATACTTAGCTATAGGGAAAGTATATCTTGCGCATTCGAACTAAGAATTATCTTAAGGTTTTTTCAGTCAATTGACATCTTAAATTAATTAACTCTTTAATGGGAGTCATATTTGAGACCAATTACACTTAAATAAAAAAAGGTTCATTAGGAATAATTGGAATTGGCCTCAAAGGCGGATCCACAGGGGGGGAGGGGGGGGGGGGCATGACCATCCCTAAATGAGTAAATTCATAAGATACCTAGTAAAAAAAAAAAAAACTCAAAGTGTCGATTGTCAACCAATATTTTATTATTAGCCTACATTACTTTAGTTATCTGCCTGCACAATTATTTTCTTTTAACTTTTAAATTTTTTTCTTAATTCGTAATTTTTTTACTTTGTATTTGTACTAATTTTTACTTTTTCTTTTAAAGGGGGGCCCAGCACGGGACTTGTCCTTTGGGCCCCCCTTCCATTTGTAATATTGTAAATGTTTTTTTATTTGATTTAATAAATTTGAATTTGAACATCCATGTGATACTTGATTTTGTACACTTGTAAGGTTTTCCCCTCCAATTGTCTCTTAAGAGGTATGATGGTCCTCTCCTCAGTTGAATCAGTCCCTTCAGCTGTCCATGATTAAGTTACTGATGTTTGACTTGTCTGGATTATTATTGCTGAACCCAATTATATTAGACTTCCTTGTTCTGTGATTGGACTTTATTTATGATTTTGTTTTTATTTTAGCATACCTAATAAAAGAAATAACCTGTTCCAGCCCCAGTTCTAAATCAATTTGCGATAAATTTGTTAATTGGTCCTGAATCAGGTGAAATACTTGTAATGCCTAACCGTCCATTATAGTCCTACAAATATCGCTGAAGAACTGCAGTTGCAATCGCTTTATTTAGGCAGTACTAACAGTTGGTAGACTTGTCTTAGTTGCTTTTTATGCGTGTTGCCTTCGTTGAGTTTATCCGCCTTTAAACGCTGATCCTTGTTGTTGAAACTTTGTGGAAAAATATTGTATTTGAATTCCTGTCTTTTCTATTTAATCTTTTTCATTGTGACAGCAGTCAAGAGCAATCGATCAGGACGAAGGACGCAAGAAACCAATTTACCCTTATCATTCAATTTTCTGCAGGCTTCCTTGATAAGCCAGTGAGTTGTACGGTATACGATAGGCCTATACCCAGTGCCGGATTAACCCCTGGGGGGGGGGGGGGGCATGGGTGCAAACCAGAGGCGGACGAGGCGGTTCCAGACCTCATAAAAGGGGGAGGTACTTGTCAGTGGCGTAGTGATAGGTTTTCGAATGTATGGTATAATTTGGCGCCTCTCCACCCATTTTCATAAAAGTTGCTCAGGAGACAAGGGCTGAAATATTGGGGTTTTCCACATTTTGAGAGCAAGAAAGCTTACATATTACAAAGAATCATTATAATTATGGACAAGGGGGGCTCTGGGGTCTCCCCCGCGAGAAATTTTTTGAAAAATTGGGCAGAAATGTTGAAGTTTTACACACTCTTAGAGCAATAAGGCTTATAGATTAGAATGAAGCAATATAATTGTGGACAAGGGGGGGTTGGGGGTTTCCCCCGTGGGAAAAGTTTCGAATAATAGGGCTGAAATAGTGAGGTTTTGCGCATTTTGAGTGCTGTAACACTTAGATTTTAGAGATATAGAATATAATTTTAGGCATTTCTGGGGGGGCCGGGGGCACGTGCCCCAAGTGCCCATGGGTTAATCCGGCACTGCCTATACCGGCATGACTATTCACTAATTTAACTTTCAAAGGAAAGAAATAAATAAATTTATATTTCTGTTAAATTATCCGATCGAGTAGTCAACAATTAATCGACAAGAAAGTATAAAGTAAAATCGTAATTCGGGTAGTTCTGTCATTTTCATTGTGTGCTAGTGCGTCAGTGACAGTGTAGAAAACTATCTCTAGTAAGAGATGGTCCCTAAGCAATTTAGGGAAGTTTGTAGAATTTCTTGCCGCTCTCAGTTCAATTTAAGGTAGGAAAAACCTTGTGGTATAAGGCCCAGTTCTCCCCTTTGCCCCGTGTTGTAGGTGTGGGTGTCCCCATGTTTTCAAACTAGCGGAGAATTTACAACGTCTTACCATATAAAACACAATTTGTTATATTATTACATTTAATGTAATAACATTTTTATAATTTGACGATGGAGCTAAAATTTGTCATACTGCCATAGATTTCAATGGAATTCTTGCGTGAATCGGTGTGGTATAGGAAATAAATACAACCTTTACCTTTCCGTTGAGGTCATTGTAGCCCTATATATGGAGGAAATTTATAATGAAACGAATTTTCTGCGTTGTACGTTGAACATGCATGGGGGCCGGACCCCCTAACCTCAGATTCATCAAAATAGACTGTCACGTGTGAATCATTGGCACTTCCCAATGCCTACCTGTTAACTTTCAGGTTCACATGACCTCCTTATCAGGTTGTCTAGACGTAGGTTAGCTCGAAGAAGGTGGACTAGGAAGGCGATCGAGATTTCTGTCAATACACTTACTGGTCAAGGTACTGGCACCAAATAAAGCCTAGGCGCTTTTTTGCTTCTGTTTCGCTGACTATTTTGTCATATAACATTGGCATCTTCTCTTCGGGTTGAGCAAGTCTCAAATCGTTGATAAGGTGTAACTGTGCTATTGGGTTTCCCTCTGTAGATGACAGTTCTTCCGGAAGCGCTCATGGTTTTATACTAGCACTAGTGGGTTTCTTTGACAAAGTTAATTTCATAACGATTATCTGGGCTTTATCTAGTTAAGTTACTGTATCAAGTTTAATTAAAACACTAATTTTTTGTTTGTTAATCTATAACAAGACCATGCCCTTTAATACCCAACTCTAGCTTGTTTACCTTATTTTGCGAAGCACGACCAGAAAATGTGACAACATTTGTGGGACTCGTTTCAACTGGCTCATGTACGATAATTAGTTTGTTTAAGTCCAAGTTATGAATAATGAAGCAGTAGAATCCGGGCTGATGGGCCGTGGTCGATCTGAAAGCGTACTTGTAAACGTTTTATCCACTCTGTGGATCTTCAGTGGTATTACTTGGAAGCCTAAGATTGTGTCGTAGACTTAGTAACAACTGTTTGTGGACTAATATTTACACTAAGAGAAGGGGTGGGAGGTGGAGGCACCCTGGGCCCTGATTTGCTCGCTGTCAACACAACTCGATTCCTGATCCCCTATTGGCCCACTGCTGACAACTCTATTTCCGGTTGCTGACGTCATTCATTTTGTTGCTTTGCTCAGGGCTGGATGGGTACCGATAGTCCTTCTTGTCCAACATAAAGGAAGAAAGAAGACCAGTTTTTTTTTTCATTTTTTAAGCAACAATGGGCAAAATATGTGACGAATCTGTAGAATCCGTGATGATAGGCCGTGGTCGTTCTGAAAGCGTATTTCCAAACGTTTCGTCAGCATCTTTAGTGGAACTGCCTAGACTTCTAAGATGTATCGAGCCTCCAAGATACAATCATAGAAGTCTAGGCAGTTCCACTGAAAATGTTGATCGCAGATGTTGACGAAACGTTTGGAAGTAAGCTTTCAGAACTACCACTCGGCCGTGAAAGACTGCAATTATAATGCGCATAATATGTCTCATCTTTAATGTAAATGGACATAGTTGCTTTCATAAAATATGTCATATCTCAGGTATTCGACGTAAATCCCAAATTATATTTAATCTAAATTCATTGCAATGGCAAGGTCACAGTTTCGGTGATTGGCTAACTGGATGAGAATAGGTGAGTAGGATAGGTTAGCAGCCTTCTGACGACAAAATGTCACGGCATTCTTTTGGATTTTATTTGCATAAATTAGTCTCGTGTTAATGTTTTCTCTGTTATGACGCATTCTTTCATTCAAGGTTGAATCATAATATGGGACTGTATGATACAGCCATATACTCTATATTAAATTGCAAGTAAGGTTTAACTAACCCTTTAGGCTTTAATCTTAATGATATTTTAGGGTTGTCTTGTCTTTTCATTATTTTCTTGTGGGAATTGTTTTTAAGTGCAGTGTACATGAAACAGTTTTCTGCTAACTGAACAGACCAAGTCGTTATAATCGTTATAGTCGTTATATAATTAAACCCACCTATTTTGGGGTGATCCAGGACCAGGAGTGGCCAATTTCATTTGTTTGCATCGTTTTGTTCCCCGACATCTTGCCTTATCATACAGAAAACCAATGGAAGGCTATAATATTCCATACTGAATAGGTCTAACTATTTTATTTATGGCTTTGTAGACGAATTGGGTTAAGGCTAAGTCTAACTGTCACTGTCAATCTCACAAATAATGGGAACTATATTACAGCACAGTGCACATGCAGTACCGGTACTGCTGAAGCTGTTTCAAAAAACTAAACTTTTAAGGTTTCCTCTCCCTAGTCACATTTGCATCTTCTCCTCGAGTTGAGCACGTCTCAAATCGCAGATGGGGGTAACTGTGCTAGTGGGTTTCCCTCTGTAGATGGCAGTTCTTGCCGAAAGCGCTCAGGGTTATATACTAACACAAGTGAATTTCTTAGACAAAGTTAATTTCTTAACGATTATTTGGGTTTTACTAATTCGGATTGTTAAACTCTAAGTTTTTGTTATTTTTTGTTTATTAACTTTTTTGATAGATTTTGATTTCCAACCTGGCGTTATGGTAAAATTATTGTTCTATAATACTGACAAGGTCCCAAAATAACAGGCCCTGCTGATGAATCATAGGATGTTGACCGAAAACATTTCCTAAATTGATCATAGCCTATTAAAGAATTGCTCAGAAACTTTCATTTTGGGCGTTTTCGTATTAATTTCTGCGGAAACCCAAATTGCAGGCTTTTTAGTTCGTTGTTCGAGCGGGACATTCTTGAAGTTCATACTTGGGAACCACTGCGTTTTACAGTTGCAATTCTTCTCCGCACTCTAATTGGCCAGTAATTCGCAAGTCCTAAAATAGGCCTATCTATGAACAAAGGAAGTCCATGACCTTAGTTATCTTCATGTTTCCTTTATTTGTCTCAGTTAATTTTAATTTATACAATGTAGGAGGCTATTGACCTTTGTAGTGTCACAGGCCTATACCATACGAATTTGTTATCTCCCTTCGCTTTATCTGTGGACCCACGAGACTCGATAGAGAAGCACAATATCGAGCAGAATTGTATGGGTGAAATTTTCCTTTGGTGTACGACTATTTTGGGTCCGTGATTAGGTTGGGGCTCTGAAACCAACGGAATTTTGCAGTCGATTATCATATTTATGACGACTGAGCGAGGCTTAAATGGGAAACTATGTTTGAAAAATATATAGTGGATAATCACATGACTTTAGATAAAAAGCTGTGGGTATGCTCTCTTGGCCTCTTCGTGTATGCAAGTGCAAAACTGCTTCTACTTCATCGACTGTGATTCTTGAATGAACTAGCGAAAATACTATTTCTATCTCATTTCTATTTATAGTACAATATATATTGTTTTTTTACTGGTATTTCAATCCGGTATACCTATGGCCATGGGCAGCATTTTCCGAATTGAAGACTGATCAAAGTGGAAATTAGTCATGTCAAAATCAGGTACTGTATTTTAGTGTAGCCAGGATCTAGTTTCCAGTCTTCCACTCTTCCAACTTGGTCCTTTTTACAGTTGCAATTTGCGAATAAATAAAGTTTGAACATTTGCAATGCCGCGCCATTCTCCCGCTCGTGCGACTGTATTAAACAGAAGTTGTGTACGGCACAAGGTTATAACAGGCCGTTGAACTATCAAATAGGAGTTAGGACACAAACCACGTTTCCTAGCCGTCATATCTATCACAATCTCTGGTCGTTCTCTTTTAATTTTGTTTAGTCTGCCCTGAGAGGCTGGTGAGCATAGCCTTAAGAGGACTGCCAATCCAGCCTGTTGGCTGAAGACTTAAGACCTGATACATGTAGGTGGAGTAGTAGGGTGCAAAAAGTCGCAGATCGCGAAGACAAATCACCGGGTTGTGTACCATACCTTGTGCCAGCGGTGCGCCCCTCCTTGGGATTAAATGCTTAAAACCTCATTATTTGGCTCCTGTATTTAAAAAAATTCACCCAGGGGTACTTCCTGGAGAGTTGCTGTATTTAGCAGTTTATAGTTTACTACTGTACATCAGGCGCCCAATGTGGGCAATGCCGCATTACACTCAACAAATCCGTAGAATTTATTAAGAGCTTCGTTGAAATCTATAGGAAGCCGCGAGCAAATAAGATTCTACTAGCATGATGTTATCAACGCAGTTTAAGAAAATTAAGAATCTCGTCATCTTTTTTATTTAGAATAATTCAAATGTTTTATTTTTTGTTTTCAAATGTGTAATTTTTAAGAAGATAGAACTTGCTACATAAAACTTAAATAAATATTTGCAATCATTACACTCGGAATTATACCACGCTCCGCCGCTGCAGGCGCCCCCTTATGTAAATCCTGGATCCTCCCCTGCCTTATGTCAAATGAGGATGGGCGGGCACGATGTGAAACGTACCCTCCTTACCTAAATAATATAATATACTGTACGCCTATGCCTACTACCCAACTTGCCCATTGATCCTGGAGTGAGTGGCCTTTGAAGAGTGAAGAGTGAAGAGTCAGGTGCTGGAGCCCGGGATGCGGCTTTTGGCCTTGTTGGAGAAAGAAGTCACGAGAAGTGGTGAACCCCAATGTCAGAGGCAAGGCTTTGGCCTACTTCAGTGGCCTTCCTCCAGGCCACCTCTTATACATGTTACGTCTTTAGCTGATCCATATATCATAGCCCGTTTCAGGGAGAGGGACGGGGGGGGGGGGGGGGCTAATAGGGCTCATATAATTTTTTAAAGCTACAACTCCTCTTTTCGCTTCGCTCCAAAATAAAAATACAACTATCCCAAGAGGAAGGTCCACGGGTTTCCGCAGTTGCGTAGAAAATAATCTGATATTGCTGATGAGAGCAACCTCTGACTTTGACCTTCAAGCTATATAATTTCCCAAGAGTCATTCAAACATTGCATTGTATAACATGGGTATTGCAAAGCTCAATGGGCAATGGACACAGTAAAATAGTGATAAAACTTCATTTATACACATTCTTCTTATCCAATTCGAACAATGTTCAGATTATGCCTGATTTTTTTTTTTTTACATACCCTTAAAAGATCCATTATCCCTTATTGAAATAAAATAAATAAATAGTAAATAAATAATTAAGCTTATAATGTGTTGCCAACAGGCAAAGCCCAAAAACCACATCACTTACAATGTAAAACATAAAATAATAGAATGATATCGATAGCACTTGTACATTAAAGCAAAGTCGTATGTTACACATAGTAAGTTACCTGTATTCCTAGTGCCGTATATAACATAAAATAATAGCACTTACTAACACTAACTAGCACTTATTAATGATGTCTGCCACCTTATTGTAACTTAATTTATAATAAGTAAAATCGCCGGTGGAATACCCGCCTAAGAAAGTTTTGACTAAATTTAAATACCGACAAAAGAAAAAAAACTTATAAACCTTGACAAACGTGGTTATCTTTTAAATTCGCTGTCAATCAAATCAAATCAAAAAGCTGTATATTTTTACAAGTTTTTTTTTTACAATTATAGGGGTGACTTACCGCAGGACTAGTCCGTGTGCGGTTTAGGCTTTTATACAAATAACTAAATAACTACAGATAACTGTATGGAAACCTAAGTTGAATTATGCTAGTTTTGTTGTTGTGTTAGTATATTAGTATAATAACGTAGGCTTCCCTGGCCGGAGTCTGGTGAGGAGACAAATCAAAGAACCGGTCCGAGTTTACTCGAACATATTTTCCAATTTTCAAAATTAGTAGATAGAGAAAATGAGTAATTTCATGGTAAATAATTTTCCTATGGTTAAATTTCCTGAAATCTCGGGGGGGGGGGGGGGGGGGGTGTCCATCTGACGTCACTGGAGGTGAGGTAAATTCTAGTTAGGTCAGACCATTAACACATTAACACACAGCAATACTGGCAGGGCACGCAATGCGTTTGATCGTGAATTTTCTATCATTTTTTCAAAAAAAAACATTTTTTTGTACAAAACCAAAAACTTTTCTGGGAAAGCAACCAGTCCGATTTCGTTGCTCAATTTAACACCTAAAACACACCTGAAGGTAGAAATCATCGATAGAAAGCTTTCGCAGAAAAATTACTTTTTAATCATTTTTCATTAAAATTTAGTTGTTTTTATTTTTTTACCCCCAAAAGCAAACTATCAAGGGGCAAGCGACCCACCGCATTTTATTAACATTAATAACAACTACAATACATGTGAATTTATAAGAAATCGTTGGAGGCATTTTTGGGAAATAATTTTTTTATAAGTTTTTTGGAGTTAAACCCCCCCCCCCCCCCAAATTGAGTTAGCCCTAAATAAAACAATTGGTCTCGAGGTAGGATTTTTGTGAACCTACATGCCGAATTTCATCAAAATTGACCGTGTAGTTTGCCCGGAAATCGACGCACAGACAGACAGACCGATAGACATTTTGTAAAAACCACTTTTTTGGGTTCCTGGGACCTCAAAACGTGTAAATCTGTTGAAATCTCGGAATCGAAAATTTCGACCGTCACAAAGCTTTCCTTATGCTACGTATAAATTGGAAAGCAAAAAGTACCCAATCTAATTTCCTAAATGAAAGTTATGCTTAACAAAATGGATATTCAGTTTCTTGGATCTATAACATGCATTTGTCCACGACATGTGACTGAAGGATATGCGCGACGCCTTTGCGGTTACTGTTGAGCATCGGTCGAAAACACGTGTAGCTTACACCTGTTCTGTTCCGCTCTGCCAATGACTCTTTATTCTTCGTAGTGGCGTTTTTACGCACGTGCTCAGAGGCCATATTGTTCCTCGCCTCAGCAATAGTCAGCAGTCCTCCACCTACAGTTAGTGATATAACATACTTTGCCATCATTCGTATACTTCCTGTTATTTTCCTTGGACTAAAGGTTAATAAAGCCTGCTCTCCTTATTGTGCTGGGCTACCGTCTACCTACCTACTTCTGTGAAACATAGAAAGAAGAAAATACTAATATAAGCATATACTTTTTATGTGAGTAACATTTTAAAGTTTAAATATATTTCCCGGGTTAAGTTATTCTTTAATCAGTGGGCCTACTATGCCGTTTAGTATTATTTTATTCCTGGGGTTAAAAATGTAAACAAACATTTTGTAATAGCACTTTCCATTGTTTGATTTTTTGAGTAGTGGCACGGAGTCTGACTTTCACACGAGAAGGTTCTTGGTTTGAGTCCCATATCTGCTACGTTTTAATAATACTAATAAACGTCTTATATTTACGGGGCGAGAGTTAAGACTAGAAAGTATTTTTCTGTCTAACCCACGTCCAAAAGAACAATACAATTTCCAAAATACTGAACATAGTCAGCAAACAAAAAACAACAGTTAGCCTACAGTAGCTTATCTTAAATAATCTTGTTCTAAACGTATTTATAACATTAAATATTATAAATATTTATTTCTGGTCATGCTTCGGAGGACATGTAAAGCAGACTGTCCGGGGCTTCCTAGTTGAATGTAATTAGATAGGACTTTTATTAAAAAAATAGATTATTCTGCATTCAATATTCCTTGATTATCATGAAAATCGCTCTTTTATTCATCAAAACAATAATTACCTTCTTTGCTTTCCAATTTATACGTAGTATAAGGAAAGCTTTGTGATGGTCGAAATTTTCGATTCCGAGATTTCAACGGATTTACACGTTTTGAGGTCCCAGGAACACAAAAAAAGTGGTTTTTACGAAATGTCTGTCTGTCGCTTTGTCTGTCGCTCTGTCTGTATGTCTGTCTGTTCATCGATTTCCGGGCAAACTACTCAGCCGATTTTGATGAAATTTTGCATATAGGTTCAAAATAATCCTACCTCGAGGCCATTTTATTTTTAGTTTGGGCTAACTCAATTTGGGCGGGTTTTATTCTAAAAAACGTCTAAAGAAATTATTTCTCAAAAACGGCTCCAGCGATTTCTTTTAAATTCACATATATTGTAGTCGTTATTAATGTTAACAAAAAGCGGGGGGGGGGGGGTCGCTTGCCCCTTGATAGTTTGCTTGTGGGGCTAAAAAAATAAAAATAACTCAATTTTAATGAAAAATGACTAAAAAATATTTTTTCTGCGGAACCTTTCTATCGATGATTTCTACCTTGTATGTTTTAGGTGTTCAATAGGGTAACAAAAGACGGACAGGTTGCATTCCCAAAAAAATATTTCCTTCTGTGCAAAAAATTATTTTTTGAGAAATTATGGAAAATTCACGCTCCAAAACATTACGTGCCATGTGTCATTGTTACTACTGTTACAATGTATTGGTCTGTTCGTTCCAGAATATGCAATTAAGTTTTAAGGGGTTTTTAATTAATTGAGGTGGACCCCCCCCCCCCACTCGAGGGATCTGAAATTTAACCATAAGGAAATTATGTCCTATGAAATTACACATGTCTAGGCCCTATATCTACTAATTTATAAATTGGAAAGCATGTTCGAGTAAACTAGGACCGGTTCTTCCTACAATACATACATGTTTTCATTGTCATATGAATGTTCCATATACACCCCCGATGAGCTGCCCAGCAAGTTTATCTCCATGGCGAGTTAACGGCATTTTAGCCACTTTCCAACCATCACTGTAGCTCAAACAGTTGTCTGATTGACCTCTAATTTTGCATTCAGGCTTTAAATACTGCACAGAACCCCAATTTAAAAATTCAGCACTCTAGCATGATTGGTTGCTGAAATCCAAACACCCCAAAACCACGCTTTTCGTGTGGACTCACTCACTCACTCAGTCACTCACTTGCTGACACAAATTATAGCCCACTTCCAGATGTGCTGGAGATGTGAAACTCTGGAATTAGTCTCTTCTTACCATCAAATCCCCACAATAAATCAAAAAACCCGAAAAAGTTTTATGATAATTTAGCAATCACGTAATGAATTTTACGTACTTAGCTTACGGCCGAGCATATCTATTGCACGCTCATCCCATCCACGTGTGCAGGACAACTGAATTTGGGATTGGGTTCATTCTTGCCATTTCCCATTTTTTCCACTTTATTCAGAAAATTGATTACGTAACTTAACGTAGTCACTTAACGAAATAGCCCACTTCCAGATGTACTGGAGATGTGAAACTCAGGAATTAGTCTCTTCTTACCATCACACCCCCAGAATAAAAAAAAAAAAAACGAAAACGTTGTATGGTAACTTAGCAATCACGTTATGAATTTTACGTACTTAGCTTACGGATACAATGTAACAGCCGTAGGCATGACTTCACCAAGTTCGGGCCCGAGTCGTGGCTCGTGTTTAGTCGCATTGTTTTTCCAATTGGTATAGGTTTAACCCTGGAAGATCATGATGAAGGTGAATGCTGGTCAATTGGACAACAATAAATTGTCAGTGTCGAGAGATCAGATCACAATTATTATTGTGTATGGTAATACTACTGAGCAATTACTTTTTATATTCAACTAATTTTTCTATTCCGTTGTGAAAAACAACACATTTGACCCCTTTATAAAATAAATCTATCTGTTATCCCAAATGGAATTAGCAAATAAGTGAATTTATAAATTATGTTTTGAATTTTTTTTTTCAATATTTAGAATTCGTGCCGAATATTGCTAAATAAGGAATAGGGTGAATTATTATTATCAGTGGTGTCATTTTAGTATTTTTTCAGGGGAGGGGGCATGCTGACAATTAGGTAGATTTCAAATTTTTTGTAGGTAGGTACTTCAGACTTACTTACCCATTGATAGGCAAGGTTCAGGGTCAATATCTCATTTTTCCCAATCGCAGGGGGGGGGGGGCAATGGCTTGGGACCCCAAATGACGCCACTGATGATGGCTTTGTAAATAGCCTAATATGGTTTAAGCCGTGCTAGTCACGCTACATATACCTATAATATACATGATATAAAAAAAATGTAATCCATTATGCTGAATACCGCATAAACGTAGACATAGACGAGCATAATGCTAAATCTCTATTTTTCAATGCTGGCTCATGCGTATACCTTTAAACCATAATTCTTTCCCCTTCACCTGTCTCTACTAAATCCTGCTCCTAACTGACCATTTTTTCCCATAAAGTTGGCCTTGTTTGCGTAATTTGTTTGTGTTTGCTAATCTATTGCTTCTCGTTAGAGACGTGAAAGGGCAGCTGACGGGTGTACATCTCTGTTGACAGTGGCTTATTCCGCCACCTTCTCTTAGTTGCGCCATGGGACCTGTTATTAGGTATGGTAGGCTCGTGCTGTGGAAACATATATTTGTATGAGATAATTGGAGGGGGGAGGGGAATTATACGGGTGTAAAACAGAAATGTAGATAAAAAAGGAAAATCCGGTATTTCGCTATTAATTACAAACTGGCAAGGGAGGGGGGAGGAAGTTCTGCAAGCCTTTAAGACTGATTTTGTACCATATAACGCGCTTAATAAGACGTCCCAAATTACATACGCAGGTACGTTGACTTACCTAGTGTAAATACTGTGCGTACATTTCGAAGAATGTATTTTTTCGTTTGTACCCTTCTCATGGAGTGCGCCTATTATATCCAACCTGGTTATCAAAGCTACGCGACACATAGGCTATTTAGTATTGATAAGGCTCATAAATCATACATGTTCGACCTTGGTTACTTAAGGCCTTTTATCAGTCATGGTCCGACTTAGCGAAGGTGTACGTGAGCATTCCAATAACTATGTTTATTCCATAATTAGATCAGTTGAGCGTTGTGATGGTGACGCATACTCTGGACATGCTGGAAAAACAAATGGCCTACCCCCTCGAAGACTTTCCTCAAACTGTGAGGACTAGGAAAAGGCCTATTAAGCCTGAGGTAACTATATTTTTGTTTTCGCAATTTCAAGGAATGATTTAAATGTTTGTTATGAGGTTCATTTGTGTAGTCATTTTGTAGATGGCAGCACCAGTTGCTAAGATATCAAAGCGTTGATTTTTTCAAAAGCCTCAATAAAAATTTAAAATTATTTTATTTATGTATTATTTTGAAGTGATATTTTTCTATAAATCATGGAAAATACATATATATATATATATATATATATATATATATTAAATTATATGCAGCGCAATAAGGTCCAGACATAGTAAAAATATTATGAAAAATATTAAGGCCAAACCGGAGGGGGTCACGTGACTGGCCTGGAAATGACTTTGCAGGGGGTTCCTAATACACGTTTTAAACCGCAGGGGCATAGTAATAATCGATAGGAGGGAGTAGTATACGCGTAGACATGCTTACACTATCAACCAAACTAAAATTACTATTACTATAGGTCTCAAATTTGTGCATGAAGCATTTAAAAACATACCTCTTAGAACATTTTTACGTGCCCCACATTGAAGAAAAACCTCCACCTTTTGTAATTAAACGCATATGCCTTGAAATATGAACACTTAATTTGACAGTAAAACGCCAGCAATTGGTAAAACTGCAATTATTTGAAATAATAAAAAGTGAAATACGGAACAGGTACGCGACGCGGGGCTTTGTTTATAAAATGGATATTCAACCATCCCGTGGCTAGAGACCGTTATCAATATGGCTGCTAGTGTAGCCTGCACAAGATAAGTATGCAATGCGACGGGGAAATAGCCTGCACAAGCTAACTACTAAAGTACAGAGTTTTTGACCGCGTCCAGGTATCCGCTTTGCTATGCCGCAGTGTGTAACACTTCGATATTTTTTGCGTTGGTACTTATCTCTGACAGTTGGCTTATGGTTAACGGGTGCCTCGTAACTCACGTGAGGCATATTATGGCTCCCGCCGCTCCAGTTCTATTATATTTCTATGTATTCAACGTTCAAGGTCAAAAGTCTCCGGTTTGGCCTTAAAAGCATTAATTATATGCTAACATAGAAATACATTAACTGGAGCGGCGGGAGCCATAATATGCCTTACGAGGCACCCGTTAGCCATAAGCCAACTATCAGAGATAAGTACCAACGCAAAAAATATCGAAGTCTTACACATTGCAGCATAGCAGAACGGATACCTGGACCCGGTCAAAAACTCTGTACTTAGCTTGTGCAGGCTACACTAGCAGCTATATTGATAACGATCTCCAGCCACGGGATGCATGCTAAGAACTTAGTTTTCACATGCAAACGGCGGCCATTTTGAATAATATGGATATCTTATTGTCATCAGCGAACCTAGTGACCATAACTGTCCCTACAGAACCTTATTCTCTCGCGTTTTGGTTGCAGTAAAGTAGACTAGTAAAGAATTTTGATTTATTTCTTGCATTTTTAATGTGTAATAAAAGATGGGTTTTAAAAGGTCTTAAAAATTGTCTGGTAGGCTAGCTATCATTAGATTCAGTACCAATGCACAAATCCTGTCAAATTGCAATGATTCAACCCTGTTAGTTTTGAGTTAAACATAAAAGTCTATTATCCCAAAGATATAAAATATAATAGAGGTAGCGCCAAATAATAAGCTAAGTATTGCCGAAAGTGGTGAAACATAAGAAGAAAATCTACCAACCTCGCGATGGGTTAAACAGCAAAAGAAGCGTTTCCTCGTTGTAGGGTTCCAACATGAAAAAAGGAAATTGTTGCAAATAAGAAACAAAGTCAACCAGCGCAGTGTGTTTCTGCACATTTAGCTCGCAATCTAAATAACAGGCTTTGACTGTATTAGGCTTATGGCGAGTACCACCCGCTTACACGAGGTAAATACAGCGGAATCATTGGCTGACTGAGCTCCGGATGCCGATCAAGCCCACTTGCATTTTCCCCAGTGCGCCAATTGGCTATTTTCCTCAATTCCGCGATCTAATTGATATTAATGCAGCTCTGAGAGCACAATAGACATTTTTTTAAAAATAAACAAAATACTTGAAAATCACCTGCCTGTACCATGTTGGGATTTTAAGAATTCCAATATTAATTGTGTAACTTAAGTCCTTTCTTTTAATTTCAGGATCCAATGTCTCATAGAATAATTGAAAAACGGCGGAGGGACCGGATGAACAACTGCCTGGCTGATTTGTCACGACTGATACCGGCAGACTACTTGAAGAAAGGCCGGGGACGGATAGAGAAAACAGAAATAATAGAAATGGCCATAAAACACATGAGACATCTGCAGACTATAATATCTACAACTCGTGTCTCAGGTAATTATAATTATATAAATCTACGGTAATGAGGTTCATTTGTGTAGTCATTTTGTTGCTGAGATATCAAAGCGTTGATTTTTCCACATGCCTCAATAATATTTTAAAATTATTTTAAATTGATATTTTTCTATAAATCATGGAGAATATATGTATATGCTATATCAAATTATATGCAGCGCAATAAGGTCCAGGCATAGTAAAAATATTATTAAAATTATTAAAAGAATTAATTAGATGCTAAGAACTTAGTTTTCCCATAAAAATGGCGGCCATTTTGAATAACGTGGATATCTTATTGTCGTCAGCGCTTCAAGTGATCCAAACTGTCCTTACAGAGCCTTATTAATGAAATATTGTGCAATTAAAAGGCCCGGTACACACGGACGAGTCTGCAGTCGCGAATTGCCGACTTTTTTTTTCATTATAGCCATAAGACTTTGTGAATGGTTGTTGCTAAACCACATAGTCTACTTCAGAAGATTTCTATAAGCTGGAGTGTCTAGGGAAAACCGTGCACTTTCGTGCGGTCGGCTTCAAGTCAGCTTCTAAAATCGGCAAGAAATCTTCTGCTGATTTAGCCCATTTGCTAAGGCGGCTATTCCACTTGTCAATATCCCGTCATTTATGCATCAATAATAAGTCTCTACCATATTATAACTTAATTTATAATAGATAAGTTAAGTAGGCCTATCTACTTAATAGTCTCCTTAAAACAGACATTTCATCTATTTTTGAAGCACAAATGACGGATTATTGACAGGTGGAATAGCCGCCTAAAGAAAAAACGTCAAAAAATCTCGACTGCAGACTCGTCCGTGTGTACCGGGTCTAATAAACACGACAATGAAATTTACCCTAGTCATTATGGATACTTGAATCCTTACCATTACCTCTTAAAATTAATAAAATAAATGAATAAATCCCAGTGCTCTTAATTACATAATAATTTAAATACAGCAAAATGCATTTGGAATTCAATGTAACCTAGTGATTTTTAGTTGAACTCTGAACCATCATCTATCTATACCTACCATAAATTTTCTGATCTCAGGCCCGGTACACACAGACGATTCGACACGTGCGTGTTGTGGGCATTTTTTTTCATTGTAGCAAATGGGTAGTTGGAAAACCACAGAACATCAGTAGATTTTTGACGTTGACGCGTGTTCTGGATGAAGGGGAAAACCCGTGCACCGATGTGCGGTCGGCTTCACTCCAGATCAGAAATCTTCTGAAGTTGACTTAGTTTTCAAACTACCCATTTGCTACAATGAAAAAAAAAACGTCCGCAACTCGCGCAATCGTCCGTGTTTACTTGGGTTCACGTAGCGCACCCAGGGGCGGATTTGGTTTTGTGCGGATTTAGGCGCTGCTCTTGTCGCGGACATTAATAATTATGGTATGGGGGGGGGGGGGGGGTGTTCACTATTAAAACTACAATTTTTTATTTTAAACAAATGTTTATGATAAGAATAAATACCGTATCTGATAATTATTTTAATTTTTTTTGTAACATAATATGCACAAAAGAATCTTTTATGTAGACCTACCCGCGCGCGGATATAGGCATTTGCCTCAGTTGCCTATTGGTAAATCCGCACCTGAGCGCACCAAAATATTGTTTACCGGTGTGTGGTTCTCAAACTCAGCTACTGGCTTTGGTGTATTATTCGTTATTTAAAGCGTTGTTTAGCCTAATATTTCCCAAACATAAACATGATAATACACTAATACCTGCTCATAAGTTACTCTCATTCGATATTATATGAACCAAAATCAATAGTTCATGCATTACGCCTTTTTTCCAACTATGTACCTATTTAACACCAGTGAATAATACCATAAAACGTACTAAAGCCTTTTTTAGGATTCAGCAGAATTCTATTTAGCGCCGTATTTTTTATTGAATTAAAATTTTTAATGTATGCTACCATGTCGGGAAAATGGTAGTTTTATTAGTTCAATGGGGTAGTGTTTCAATGAAAACAAAAAATATTTATTCTTTTTTTTTTCTTGACAGGCAAAAGAGAAAAAAGCCCCACGAGGCAAACAGTCAACATGGACAACTACCGTCTCGGCTATTTTGAATGTCTGTCGGAGGCTATGCATTTTTTGGTGGAGATTCAAGGGTTCTTTTCAGGAGACGCGCTCTGCGTTCAAATGATGAACCATCTGCACAGACACTGTGATGGCATATTAAAAGGTTTGTAGCCTAATTTGTTTTTAATGAAACTCTGGACAACCATGTTCTTATTATTTTTAAACCTCTGTAGTTGGAGGCAATCGGGCCAGATTCCCTTTGGCGTTGAATTCAGTCTTTACAAATAGACGGAAGCGTACATAGTTCAGAGTGTCTATCATCTCGTCCCCTCCGTATACAGCAACCAGGCACTTATCACCGCTATACTAATAGGCTATAGGCTACTAAAAAAATCAGAGATACATCATGTTTTGCGAATTTTACTGACCTACATGCTGTTCCAATTACATGAATTTCCCACACCATATCACAGTATGGTTTAACTAGCTACTAGCGGGTAGACAGCTCCACTGCGCTTGGCTTCCAGTCACGTTAGAAATTTAAGCTTTTCCGCCTTACCCACTGACTTTGATTGTATTTTCCCTATTCTCTGTTTTAATTTGACTAGTCTCTCGAAATTGGGATGTTCCTTGCCTTGTTCAGTTTCAAAATGGCGAATTTCAATGTTTCAGCGGATACACTCAACTTCCCTCGCCAACGCAACAGTGGAACCAGTAGCAGTAATTGTTCGAGCAGCAACGGGACGGGTGGGTCGCCACCACTCGGCATGTCCAACAGCGTCTCTGACGATTACCCGGCGTGCGGTAGCGAGAGCGACGAGTCCCAATACTTACACCGAAACTATTCCTCGTCCAGTGGCGTTGAGTCCGTTGGCGTCAAGGAAGATCCCGAAGGTACCTATTTACCACATATTGATTCTTATTGGGATACACTTAAGTCTATTTGAATGTATTATTTTGACAATGTACAGTAAATACAATAGGACGAAAACATTTTTTTTCAATCTTTAATTTTTTTTTCATAGAAATAATATATACAATACCTAAGGTACATTAGGGAAAATGTTTCAATTTTTTTTAAGCAACATAGGGTGAGAGCTAATTAATTAGCTTCTCGGTCTAGAGCTCTCATTTTGACAAAATTGCTCCAAAGAACCCTCTTAGTATATGTAAACTGTGGTAAAACACTGTAGATTTTGTATTGTAAACTATCGTTAATCCATAAGAATCAATGGTCTTATTTCTGGAATGCGTCGACTGCTTCTTACTTTTCTCACATATTGAAGAAAATGCTCCTAAAAATAAGAATCCTCTAAATTAGGTAAACTGTGGTAAAACATCGTTGATTTTGTCTTGTAAACTATCGTCACCCCATAAAAATCGATAAAATCTTATTTCTGGAATGCGTCGACTGCCTCTTCCTTTTAGAGAACTTTATATATACATATATATATATAGGTATAACTATATAGATTAACAATTTGTATAATTACAAAGACTTTCTCAGCGGAGTTACATGATGAATCAGCAGTAGAATCCGGGATGATAGGCCGTGGTTGATCTGAAAGCGTACTTCCAAACGTTTTGTCATCATCTGCGGTCGACATCTTCAGTGGCACCGCATTGACTTCCGAGATACAATCTTAGAAGTTTACGCAGTGCCCTGAAGGTTAACAATAGTTCATACAGACATGTAGACTAGTGGTACAGACTCCGACTTTCACCTGAAAGGTATTTGGTTCGAGTCCCACACTAGCTAAATGTTCTGGCCATGCTTCGGAGGGGATGTAGAGCAGGCGGTCCCGGGTCTTCCTAGTTGATTTTTATTATTTTAATTTTATTTTTTTATAGACACATTTTTGCATATTAGGTATCTAAGTTTATATATTTCAAGAAGTGTTCAAAGAGCGATTTCGCCCATATAGCCACTGTGGAACGAGAATTTAGTCAATTAGCCCTCACGCCATGTTGTTCCCCAGAAATTTGTAAAGATTCCCCTTAATTTGAAAATCATTTTTACTGCCATAGGCCCTATTTTATTTATATATATTTTAATTTTAGATCCCCCTTTGCACTCAAAGCTTGGACATGATTAGTAGTAGTTTAAATACACTCTTCCAAGCTTAGCATGGGAAAGCACTCACGACGTGCAACTTAACATGTCCATGGTAGGCAAATAAGCCAAATGTGGGGTACTAGAGACTATATTGAGTTAATAGCCTATGTTATTGAGAAGTTTTGTGAGCCGAAACAATGGCATGAAGACACTGATTATTTCATCTTTTGCTATGTATTCAGTTATTTTAAAACTTCCATTGAAACAGCCTTGTTTAGTTGGGAAATGATGGCTGAAGAGTAAAAAGCTATGTCAATAAGGAAGATAGCCTCAAAGGAAAGCTATAGAGAAGACTTGAAATGTAGCTTACAAATGAAGATTATTATTAAATTATTATATTATATATATATATATATTATTATTTTGCGTTTTCGTTGTCTAGCATAAAATTTACCAATGCGTGGACAATGCGGATAAAAGTTTCGATTTAATTTTTGAAATTAATTTTAGATCTTTTCTTTTGGTCTACCTTTCTTTATTAAAATGGGCTTGTCACTTTTCGTTTACTAGATCTTGGACACAATCAAAATTGATTTATTTTTCATTTCTAATACATACTAACAAAATATTGTGAGTGTTATAAGGCACCATTCGAATAAAGTGTAATAGTGAGTCTATTGTGTACTTGGCAGTTAATGTAAAACTGTGCTCGGTGACGTCCATGCTCTATGGGAGCCAGCAACTAGTGCTTTAGTGAGTCGCAAGTACATAGCATCTAGGTGCTTGCCACGAGTCTAGGTCCTAGACCTATTAGTAGACTTTATTAGACCTAAGCCGGAAAGTCAAGCACTTGCCATTTTCCGACATGATTGTTTCCGTCTTCTGGAATAAGTTGCTCTGAATTTCACCAATATTATTCACTATGGCTAATGCGGGACCGATCCTCCAAATTATCATTATTTAAATATGATTATGACTTAATACCATCAGACCCTTGTTCGGAATTTCCAGTGGTCACACTGAGGCGCTTTAGAGCCCATATGCCACAAGCTCGAGTTATGACAATTGTGTGGGTGGCACTATCCTCTATTTCTAAACGCTAATTAGAAATTTGATGAATAGGTACTGTTTCTGTGGTGGAAGGTAACATCCACAGTAATTGTTGGTTTGGTACTGAGCAAAGTTGTGAACTAAAATCTGTTGAAAGCACTATTTTACTGTGGGTACCTACTTCCGCTTCCTTCAAATTAGTCATTTTGGCTTCTGCATGCGCCATGCTTGAGGTTCTGGGTTTAATACTGATAGCCTAGTCTACTCTATTCCTTAATTATGGAATTACGTGTACATGAAGATGTAGATTCAGATGGTGGCTATTAATATCCGCAACACAACCACGAATTACTTATTTTGAGCAGTTCATCAATATTTTCTTTCAGTCAAATCCTATCCGTTCATAATTTTTAACATTAAATTGACCTAGGTTGAAGAGGCAACCTCCTTAGTGCATTGTATCCAAAATAGGGAGTCAACAAAAGTCTGGACAATGTGGGAAAGAGAATAGCACAACTATTATGTATTCTTTTTGTAGAAACAATTTGTTTGATTTTGATCGGCATAGAACGGTATAGCTCGTGAGCTCGAGTCTCGCTCGCATTGTCCAGATTTTTCTTGATTCGTGTTAGTCGATAGTAGCCTATGGTGTGGTCTGGGATTTTAGAATTTACAACTTTACTTTAAGGAATTGTGAACAAAACAATTGTTTCGGTTTTAGCTGACTTTTGCAGGTGCTCTTATCGTCTTTGTATGTGGTCATCGACGGTGAGAATATTTCGGGAGTACCTGATATAGCACCTCTTTGGGATAAATGTTCTCTCCTGTGGGCTGGTTTATGTCGATTGACTTTTCACCGGCTGACTTGGTCATCTATATTTCGTCCATGTATTGGCTTGTAGGGTTGTGAATTATTTTACACCTATTTTACACTATACAGGATTAGAACCTAGATACAGAATTTTTAAAGTCAAATCTCGCAGAATATTGTTGTAGTACACAATAACCGTGAAATTAAAACTTGCCAGGTAAATTAAAGGGTTTGTGGCAGCCTATCGAAGCGTTAAAAAACCTCACTAATATTACTAAAATAAAACCACATCGACAAATAAACTTGATGAATGAATTTCATTGGATAACATATAGTGGAAATGGAATGCACCATGCCAAAGTTGATTACGTTGGTCTTGAAACCTTTCATATTATTTCAAGTAGGTACCTATCACACTCGCGGGAACTGCAGCTTACCTTACACGTATGTCTTTATTAGGAAGGACTAAATAGGCCTGTTAAGCCGGTTGTGTGTACCGACGCGGCAGTAGCAGTTCATCCAAATTACTTTTAGGCAATGTGTCTGATGTATTACTACATTCCAGCTTCTGTTGCAGAGATAGGAAATAACCTAATATACCAATATAAAAATGTGCGAATTGAGCGAGGCCCATAAATTATGAATTTTTAGATATATATCATTGGCTCTAGCACCCTCTAACACTTATTGTAATTAAATTAATACCCTGGATAATAATTCACAGCCCTATTTTCCATGTTATGGTATGTATTTTTAAACAAGTTATTTGTGAAATTCTCATTAGGCCTACAGCAATGCAACCAGCAGCGATGGAGTTATTGTTCTTTATATTCCGTCAATGACCCATGATTCTTTTACCATTTTGCAAAGATAAATTTACAGCAACTTATGAGAGTAGTGAAAGCTCAATGATATCAGAAATCAGAAAGTGTTTGCTCAGCCGTTGATGATTGCATCTGTAGTGTATTGGATATTATTCTCATGGTTTTACGCAATATTTCTGTGCTTTATTGCGGTCAAGATCCAGGCCTTTAATGTATATTAATTAGTTTATTAGTAGGCCCAGATGTACAATACCGTGCCTATCTATCAGCCTATATTGTGGCCAATTGCCTTTGCAAACTAGGCAAACTACTGCTGGCTGTGTGTATATATAGTACGGTATGGAATTTAGAAAATGCATGTAAAGTAAGTCCTCTTCATGGCCATATACTGTAGGTAAAGGATCAGTAGTAACACATCCATATATTTTACCGTACAAATGCAAACGTTTCCGTATAATTTTGAGATACGTCACTGAAAACAAATCACATGTTGACTGAGGCGAACAAACGTTATCTTACAAATGATGCGTGGGAGCTTTCGTACCAGGTATTAAGCCTATCATCTGTAAAATAATTGTTATTCGTGTAACACTTGCACAGTCAACTTACCGTGATTTTTCTACTGTGGCCTATCGCTCAAGTAGATTCAAAATAACTTAAATGCGAACGCATGCGCTATAAAATTTTGTAACTTTGTAGCCTATTTTTTAAAAATTACAATTATTGTGTAGTAAATATAGCCTAACCTAGAAAAACAAGACAATAAAAGAGAGTCTCAACCTATTAAATTCTAAACGGGCAGCTTGAGGGTTAGTAGTAGTTAGATATTGCAAGGAAAATATACAAGTATAGTAGAACAGTTAAATATTTTATTAACTTATCAAAGAAACTTTTTAAACTTTTATTACCTGTAAGACTTTAATATTGTAGTCTAATATCAGTTTTACAGTAGTTTCTGCATGGAATGCATTACAAAAGTAGGTACCTAGCCTAGTAGGGTAGGTACCAGCTGGCATCACAGGTATCGCATGCATTTATGGGTTGTTTTAATGGTTGAATGCAATTTCGATACTATTACGATTATTCGTATTATCACATCCTACCGCATTGCACTTTAGTCTACTGCTAATTTTTTTTTACTAAGACTTATCAATTGCTTACGGCGGGATAGTAAATCAGCAAATATTCATAGGGATTTGGAACATACCGTTTTAACACAATGCTCAATTAATAACAAGTTTCCCAAAACTTCAGAAAGTTTTAAAAGACCAACACTAGGCATTTATTATTATTATTGTATTATTGAAGGACGAAAGCCTACGTGTACATTAGGCCCCTACATTGTTTTATACTGTACAGTGGATGTGGCCTGTGGTTAGTATCCTAGCACCCTAGCCTATAATTTAAGCATGCGCCTAACTTATGAGAATGCTCAAGTGTGAAGTGGTCCCAAAACGTTTACACATTTTCTTTGTGATTGAATTACCATAAAATCGTCATAAAGGTAAATGAAGTCTCCACTTTCGATATTTTGCGCTAAGTCAAAGTTCCCAAGAAATATCGATCATAGAGCCATAAAAGTGTCATAAACTAGAAAAAAAAAATCCTCTACGCTTTTATGCTCATTTAGCAGCTGTTATTAATACCGATCGGCAACAGTTATTGTACTTGATTTGTTAAAATTAACGGTCACTCAGGATGTCGTAGGCGTTTCAAAACTGTGGCCGATTGGTGTTAGCCACGGCCACATAGGTACTATGTATCAAAATAAGAGGAACATTTGTTCTACTTTATAACATCTCATTTATGACTCTACAATTGAAATTTCATAAAAAAAAAAAAAAAAAAAAACAACCCGGAATACGACCTGGGCTCCACTTGCTTTCAAGAACAGTTTGAACCGGATTACCAAATTATTTTGTAGCGTATAGCGTGCCCTAACATTAGTATTACTAATAAGGTCGTAGGGGGGTGAATAAATTTAACATAACTTATTATTATTATTATTTTTTAACATGTACCGTAACCTGTTAAGGGTGACTCGGACCATCCTGGGCAAAACGATTTGTCGTCAAGATAAAATGGTCTGCTGTCACAATTCCCAATATCCCAAAAGATAGGGAATTTTAGAAAACTTTAATTCATCGAAGGGTGTTCGCAGCCAGCCTTACGGCTCGGCCCTAGCTGGCATGCACCGTGTGGGCTTACCTACGATATATACTATAATGACTCATTATTAACAGATGTTATTCGAACGGGCCCTTAGATTTTAAGGTACCTTCGGTGCCTAACCTAAATACTGTCGGCTTTGTCAAAATCCCCGAGATACTTCGTTTTGCCTTACGGTATATCAATTACACAAGTAATTTTCAGTGTCGATATGATAATTTGACGGCCTCCCATAGTTATTACCGTACCAACTTACTCTTCAATATCGACAGTAGCTTTTACACATTTTTTTGAGTTTCAGGTCCGTCTCAGTTGCGTGATATGCTTATGAGCCAAGGAAGCCACAAGTCAGATTCTGGATACGATATGAGCAGCAGCGAAGATCACCATATGTACAAGTTTAAAAATAACATCCAACAACGCTACAACGAGAGCAGGCTTCAAACCACTGAAGAACCCCCGCTTAAGAAACTCAAATTGCAAGAGCAGTCATTCATGGGAAATAACCGATTAAGCTTCGGCCATAAAGCTCTTATTGCCAGGCAGATTCCTATGATGCTGGCATCGCCGAAAGCAGTCAGCGACCAAAAGCCACCCAGAGTTCCTGCATTTGCACTTCACGCCAGCGGCGAATGCTACATTCCTCTGTCTTTGGAACAGCATTTACTAGCCCCGCACTTACCTGCGCTTATGGACCAGCCACCGCACAAGGCCACGTTGCACCCGGTTACCATTTCAGTGAATTTTCAACAGCAAGCCCGATCAGACTCTAAACTATAGTGTATTTACATTCAAATTTGGGTTTATTGTGATGTGCGTTTTTATGTAGATAAAGATAGGCCTAAATACAAAATGTATTTAGGCGAAACTGTTTTCGTCGTAACTTACAATTTATTTGCTTGAGGCTGTACTTGTCTTTACTTTTGTAAATCTTTTTTTTTAAAAGAAAGTCGCCAGTTTATTTTTGGATTATATCCTTCTTTTGTTTATCAATGGGGAATTACGATTATAGACTGTTAAATTGTACTTGGTTGGATATTATTTTTGTTAGTTCGCCTAGCTCTCTGCAGCCCGATCGCAGCGATTTAGGATTATTGTAATACCGGAGTTTATTCAATTGTTTTAAACAAATGAGTGCAGAATGTGCGGGAAATTCAAATTGATAAATTAATATATTTGGTGAGTTTTTAAATTTTTCTCCCGTAGATGTTACAGATAGCCCTACCATTAATTAAAATTCTTATTATATTTAATAATTCTACCTGTACATTTTAATGTTTATTAGTATTTCCTTCAATAATAAAACAATGCAACCATTCTCTTGTAGGCTATTCAAATAATTTATTAATTTGAATTTCACGCGCATATTTTAAGACCGTCACGTGACACTTTACTACTGCGGTATTATAATAATCACAAATTATGTAGATCAATTAATTGCAACCTGCAGCTTTATTATTTTGTACCGCAGTAAGTCATGTAAATTATAAATGCCTACTGTACTCAATATTATTGACAAGTTTTTTCACAAACCCCCTGTGTTCAACTACCGTGTCCAATAGTATAACAATAACAACTTCCTTCCTCTGAGTCCTATTTTTATCAGAAACGGTACCTAGGGTAACTTTTGGAAAGCAGGTAAATCAATATTAGCTGCTATATCAGAAGACACAGATCTGGCGGCATGTTCGAAGTTTTAACAATAACGTTGTAATGCATTATTTGCCAGATTAAATAGATGCTCGGGTCAACAGTGAGCGATAAGCGCTTTGGACGGTAGTATTCAACGTCTTCTCGGTCCTCTGCCCGAGGCAAGAAGTTGATACGGTAACTAAAGATTTTATATATTCATGCATTGTAGGTATCTACTTTGTACGTGCTGAAGATTAACAGCTTAACGGCTTGAGGGGGCACAGGTTATTTCACGTTCACATGTTCATTTTTGTTGAGAAATATACGGTTTTTCTATTCTATTCCATTATAGTCAAGGTTTAGTGTATACCTTATAGGCGGTAGGCACTATGCTATATTTTAATAATGGCAGAAATGCCAAGGGTGGGCGATGGCCGGTAAGTATCGGCACGTCTTTTTATAAAAAAAAATAATATACCTCAGGGTTAAGACTGAATCGATGTTAACTTTGCTTACGTCCGACAGGGTATCTATAAAGGGTACAATCTTTTAATACTACGCCGTAGTTGGAGAAAGAATTGCCACTTGACTGAAAAAGAAGTAGGTTAACTTGCATAAGCCCAACTATGCTCATACGGCCACTTCGGTATAAATTCGGTTAAATAAATGTTTCGCGCCGCGCGAAAAGGGGGCCGGTGGCGATAAGACTCAAATCCGCATTAAAAAAAAAGCTAGGAGTCAGTCGTGGTGCCAGCACGCCCTTCCCCCCCCCATAGGCATCGAAACACATTTAGCCTTTAGGGCAAAGTTAGTGGTTTCACAACGATGGATGCGAAAAGGGAGCCTGGTGGCGATAAGACTCAAATTCGCAATAAAAAAAAGTCCATCGTTGTGAAACCACAATCAGTATGAGGTCAAAACTATGTTGAAAAAATTTACATAATACTCACTGCAAGGTGAAGAAAGCCTTCATTGCTGAGGCAGTCAGAAGATTTCCAGCAGAGGGACATTATAATAATTTCCAACAAGGTTTCTTTGGTGTGGTCTGCCACAGCATCATAAAAACAATCATTGGAAGGATTGTCTCTTTAAGGGCTTAAGCAGCGTTTCAACTTGCGATATATCACATTTCCCTCAGCGACAACTCAAAATTTCCCTCTTTTCCCTCGCTCGCCCAGCCCAATCGCTAATATTCCTCTATTTTCTAAATTTCCAAAATTTCTGGGAGGGGGGGGGGGGGGGGTCTGCCTAGCAAATTATATGACTTTTTTTATTATTTAAATTTTATTGTTTTTTAATGAGGATGAATTACATTAAACTATTCAAGTTCAGTAAAACAAAAAAATAAAAAGTAAACTTTTGTTTCTGGAACGCCCAGCGACCTAGTCGTCTCATTCTACTATATATATGCATGACGGCCAAATTGCTGAACCTGTTATGAATGGTACGGTACATATATATATATTATATTATATATTAGTATATATTATGTTGTTCTGTGGTGGTACCAGACGCGAATTTTGGTATTTTTCTCGGAGGATGCGATAGAATTTTGCCTAAAATTGGAACCTATACATTCATCTTTCAAGTAGGGTATAAATGACCAATACACATGTTATGCCCTGGAGGCAGGGGGGGCCTGGGGGTCTCCCCCGGAGAAAAAATTGACAATTAATAGGCCCAAATTAGTGAGGTTTTACGCATATGATACATTGGAGGAAAGGGGGTCCGGGGTCTCCCCGGAGAAAAAATTGATAAATGGTCCCAAATCCGTGAGGTTTTTGCTCATGTTATAACCTGGAGTAAGGGGGGCCCGGCTCGCGCTATGTGCTTTTTGATTGTATAGTATGTAGCTCTGGCTTGCTAGCATGCTGTTTGCTTGTTTGCTTGGGGGGAGGCATGCTATGGTCGGACCTTGTCGTGGTGCGTGGGCTTAAGCTGGATGCTGGTGATCTATCACCAGGACCTGGCGAACTAAGAAAAAGCACAACTCTTTCCCTCCCCTACCCCATCCTCACCACCTCCTTACTCACCTTCCCAACCTCCACCTTGCTTCCCCATAGTTTGAGACATCTATAAAATGTCTCCGCCCATGGCTCTCCCCGCATGGGTGACACGGAGACCATGTCTGAAGGCTGTGCTGGTAGGTTGAGGGTCTTTACCCAACACGCCACTTTGCCTGTCGGAGGATATGGTGAACCGCGAACGGAGCTGGCAACTCCTGTTCAGGGGAAACACCTATATTCTTCGGAATGAGGAGATAGCAGGTTCCAGACGTGCGAGTAGGTCTACTGAAGGTGGAAAACTCTAGATTTTGGAACGATCTAGAGTCAGACTGCTGGATGGACGATTGAAGCGTACGTCAGGGGCTACGGAGAGCCAGGTCGCGGGAGGACGAAGTAGTCTGGCCTGATGTGCCTCACCCGTGGTGAGAACGCTGCCTGGAACCCTAGAAGGGGCAAAAACCCTCTAATTTATAACATGGATACCATAAATTCTGTTGAAATGGAGCATGATAGTATGGTGACTGCGGAAGCTCAAGCAATTGAGCAGGCTGTCAGTGGACCTACTATCATAGCGGAAGAGTCCCCAGGTACTTCCGGTAAAGAGACCGGAAAACAGACTGAGGGAACAGCCCTTGTAGTATTGCAAGGAAAATCTGTTGTTGGCACAACGGAAAAACTAAAACGACTTAGCCTGAACGCAAAACCAAAGCGAGACAGCAAGTGGTTTAAAGAAAGGAAAGAGAGGACGAAACAGAGGAAGATCCTAGAGGGAACGTGGACTGAAACGAAGCCCGGTAGGATTCCTCTGAGCCTCCCAAACCCTCCACAGACGGTCAGGTCGGTGGTAACGGAGACTTTAGCTGATACGACAAAACGGCGCAGGTCAGAGTTTAGTACTCCGTCGACTTCCGAAAGACCAGCAGTGAAGAGAGTTAGAGAGGAGGGACAGCCTAGGCTGTTACCTCTTAACTACTCCGAGGCTACCTCGGTTATAAAGATGCCTGTTTATCCAGACAGTTATCCTAAGTCGGGGTTTACTGAAAAGGTCTTCAGCCGCAGCTGCAGGCTATGCTCCTGTCCAAGGTGAAGCCAATGGCTTCAGGCGAGCTCCCTCTATTTAGAGACTGCAGGCTCGAGTCAGGCTTGGCTGTGTTCACATGCGTGAACAATGAGACAAAGGCTTGGCTCGAGGGAGCAGTTCTCGAAGGGAGGGAATGGGGGGGGGGGGGGGGTCATAGTCTGGAGTGCGGTGAAGCCAGAAAGGTACTCAACCTTACCAAGGTCTTGCTAAGACTGCCGGCTGTTCATAGCAGCAGCAGTGTTGGTGTGATCTTTACAAATCTTGGTTTATATAACAAGATAAATACAGAGGACTGGAGGATCTTGAACTGTAGCAAAAATGAAAAAGGGGTGACCATAGTTGCTACAGTTACCGAAAGAGACCTTGCAGTTCTCAAAGAAAAACAGTTGAAACTGTACTTGGGCTTTGGACAGTATCAAGTTAAAGTACTGGGAAAGCGAACGGCTGACTTGAAGGGAGATGAAATTTCTTCAGATAAACCTCCAACATAAGAGGTTGGCCGTTGCGAATCTTATGAGGAAGCTACAAGCCAGTCACTACGATGTGGTTCTTATACAAGAACCATGGGTAGTGAGAGGCAGGGTAGCAGGCCTTAATACTAATGGAGGAAAGCTAATATACAGCACAAACTGTACGGTAGCAGAGCCTCCAAGAGCTTGTTTAATAATAAACAAAAACTTGAAATTTTTACTGTTGCAAGAATACTGTACCAGAGATCTTGTAGCAATTAAGGTCAAGACTTCGGATAGGGAAGTAACAATAGCTTCTGCCTATTTTCCGCACAACTCTGATGGCTTACCCCCTACGGAAGAAGCAAAGAGGTTAATCATCGCAACCAGAAGCAGAGGAGAACAGCTAATTCTTGGATGCGATGCCAATTCACATCACACAGTCTGGGGAAGTACAGACTGTAACAAGAGAGGTGAGTCATTACTTGAATTTATTTTATGTAATAACCTAGCTGTTATGAATGTAGGAAACAAACCAACATTTATAACGGCTGTAAGGCGTGAGGTACTAGATGTAACCCTGTGCACCATGCAGATTGCTTCTCTGGTGGAAGACTGGAGTGTGCTGGAGCAGCCATCTATGGCAGACCACCAGTACATTGGTTTTTCCATTGGAGAGGGGGGTGAGATGCATGAGAGTACATTTAGAGATCCAAACAAAACCAACTGGAATAGTTATCGAGATGATCTAAAAAACCAGTTGAAAGAAACTCCATTAGAGAGTCTAAACTCATATGAAGATCTTGATATAAGAGTGGAATTCCTACAGAATGCTATCATTAAATCATATGAGAAAAACTGCCTGCCAAAGACCGTTAAAACAAAGAGAGAGGTGAGATGGTGGAACGAGGAACTCAGTGGACTGAGGAAACAGGTGAGAAGGCAGTTTGTTATCGCAAGAAGAACAAACTGTTGGGCCAGTTATCACAGTCTATTGACAATCTATAATAAAAAGATTCGTGCGGCTAAAAGGACTTCGTGGAATAGGCACTGTGAAGCGGTAAACTCTACTGCAGAAGTAGCCAGATTACACAGAATTCTTAAAAGCAGCCACTGCAACCCTGTAGGTACAGTTCGGAGACCAGATGGGGGCCAGACAACATCTGGAGAAGAAACATTAAGTGTACTACTAGAATGTCATTTTCCAGAATCAAAAAATTTGAAAGACGCAAATCTGGCTGAATATGAGAGAGCTAGAAGAACTATGCTAGGCGGGTTATAACTCAACATCATGTTAGATGGGCGATTAACTCGTTTCAGCCAATGAAAGCCCCGGGACTGGATGGTATGTTTCCTAGACTTCTTCAAGAGGGAAGAGAAATAATTATTCCAGTCCTGACGGACATACACATATCAAGTCTAGCACTAGGATATGTCCTCAAGGCATGGGTCAGAGCGAAAGTGGTCTTTATTCCTAAACCGGGTAAAAAGTCATATGCGGAAGCAAGTTCGTATAGACCAATATGCCTTAATTCATTCATGCTTAAAACTATGGAAAAAATTCTTGATAAAGAAATAAGAAAAATCTTGAAGAGGAACAATGATCTTCATGAAAATCAATTTGCATACAGACCAGGAAGATCAACTGAGGCTGCACTACACATGCTAGTCAGCAAGGTTGAAAAATCCTTGGAATGTAAAGAAATTGCTCTTGCAACATTCATGGATATAGAGGGTGCCTTCAACAACACTACCTATAGCTCAATGATAAGAGCAGTTAGGGAAACTGGAGTTAAAGGTACAACTTGTCGATGGATAAAAAATATGCTCTATCGTAGAGAACTACAGGCCTCGTTGTTTGATACCGAGAAGGTAGTGTTGGCGACCAAAGGATGTGCTCAGGGGGGTGTTCTCTCACCTCTACTGTGGAATCTGGTGGCCGATAGACTTTTGGTAACTCTGAATGGGGAGGGACTGTACACACAAGCCTTTGCGGATGACTTTGTCATAGTGGTGGTGGGTAAATTCATCGCTACTGTGATGGAACTAATGCAAAGAGCTATTAAAATAGTAGAGAATTGGTGTCTGGAAGAATCCCTTAGAGTTAATCCTGCCAAAACTCACATTATTCCATTCACTCGCCAACAAAGGGTGAGTGATAGGGAACCTCCAATACTATTTGGAGAACAACTCAAATGGGCGAAGGAAGTCAAGTATTTGGGGGTCACTTTAGACCGGACTCTTACTTGGAATGCCCATCTAAAGTCTAGAGTAATCCAAGCGAAAAACTGCATGTTTGCATGCAGGAGAGCGATTGGGAAAACTTGGGGGATAAGGCCTAGAATGACTTACTGGCTATATACGGCTGTCATAAGGCTTATAATCTCATATGCTGCTGTAGTTTGGTGGCAGAAGGCAAATCAAACCACAGCGAAATTAACACTAAATAGTGTGCAGAGGTTGGCTTGCATAGGAATAACAGGTGCAATGTCTACCACTCCCACTGACGCCCTAGATACCCTTCTGGATCTCCCATCATTAAATTTATTTATTATGGGGCAGGCCAGAATGAGTGCGTACAGATTGGAGCAAGGAGGACTCTGGGAAAATTCCCTCAGAGGACACTGTGCTATAAAAAACTCAATTACTGAGGAAGGCATTAGTATGCCATCTGATCAGATGTTGCCTGAATATGACTTTAGGAGGCCCTTCGAATCCAGAATCTTAACTCGAGAAAGCTGGACGGAGGGTACGCTGAGCCAGGAGGCTGGCACACTGGTATCGTTTACTGATGGCTCTAAGACAGCAAATGGTACGGGTGCGGGAATTAACGGGGTGAACCCAGTTAAGTCCATTAGCATAAGCCTGGGAAAATTTTGCACAGTTTTTCAGGCTGAAGTCTGTGCCATTGCTGAGTGCTTAAGGGAAATTCTGAGAATGGAATATGAGAATAAGACCATTCACATTTTTTCGGATAGCCAGGCAGCTATTAAAGCTCTGGATTCTTACTGTACTAAATCAAAGTTAGTACGGGATTGTAAACAGCTCCTACTCAGAGTAAGTAAAAATAATAAACTTAAGTTGGAGTGGGTGCCGGGACACTCTGGAGTAGAGGGAAATGAACGAGCCGATGCACTAGCAAATATAGGTTCGGACTCAATATTTGTTGGACCAGAGCCAACCTGTGGTATATCCTATGGAAGTGTACGCACTATAGTTGACAGATGGATCCAGACCAAGAAAATTGAATCCTGGCACAATATGACAGAAAAACGAAGTCTAAAAAGACTTGGAATAAAACCATCAAAAAAAACTTACCCAAAATTTGCTATTACTTGGCAGATTAGAAATAAGGAATATTGTTGGTTTGCTCACAGGGCACTGCCACCTAAGGCATCATCTGTATAAACTCAAAGTCCACACGGGCAGTAGAGAATGTAGATGGTGTGAAATGGAGGACGAAACAGCAGAGCACGTTCTCTTAGAATGTGAAGCTCTGGCCAAAAACCGTTTCAGCATACTGGGAATACCAGGGTCAGAAACGAAGACAATTCGTGAAGATCCAGTAGGAAAAACCCGCTCTTTCATCAAGAAAGTGGGTATATTCCAGACATGAATCTCCATGACAAAGCGGCTGCAATAGATCTCAAAGGTCGACGCAACGAACCTTACCTTAAGGAGGCACCGCAAAAAAAAAAAAAAAAAAAAAAAAAAGGGCCCGGGGGTCTCCCCCGGAGAAAAAAAATTGTAAATAGGCCCAAATTCGTGAGGTTTTACGAATTTTGCAAGCAGTACAGTTGAGATTTTACCGACAAATAAACCTATCACTGCGGGGGGCCCGGGGGTCTCCCCTGGAGAAAAATTCTGAAAAAATAGGTCTGAAGTATTGGGGTTTTAAGCTTTTTGAGTAACATTTTTTTTTTTGTGAAAGTACTTGGTCAATATGTTTATTTTTATTTTTATTAAGTCTTTCAGGTGGAATAAGCACACCAAGAATTAATTTCCCTTTCGTTATTGTGGATACTACGCCTTTAGCCTCCATTTGTCACCAGAAATCCTGGGGAGGACCCCCCTATTTACGCCAATGATTTTCCCTCGCTCTTTCAACGAGTTTTCCTAATATTGGTGTAACCTCAATACAGTAGAATCCGTTTATTAAGACTCCGTCTATATTGAATATTGACCAACCGCCTATTATGACGAATTACGAAGATAGTTTGGTTTTCATTAAATATACCTAGGTATATTGTATACTATACGTCTTGTATGACATCCATGTTTGTCAATTCCCTTCGATGTCATTATAACCGGATTCTACTGTATATTTAAAACTCCATTCTATCTAGTGTACGCTGCAAATATTTCGGGGGGAAGACCCAAAACACGTGCCTGTGCCTTTACCTCGTGTTGTCGTGTAGTTGTGCTGCTACAACTAGGCTAGTCAAATCATCATATCATAAGCAAAGCACTGATGTACTCCTGTTTTTAAAATTCCCACCAAGCCATCAGTCGTGGCATCAGAATTGAGAATTCATAATATTTGCGTTAAAATTTGAAACCGTTATTTATTCATATTTATCAAATTTATGTTTTTATTATATATTGTAACATTTTCCATCTTCGTGAATAAACCCGGATTTTCCGTAAAAAGGGAAATTTCCCTCAAAGTGGAAACGCTGGGCTTAAGGGCTTTAATTTGAAGAAAAAAATATGTCCTAAATTCATATAATTTATTACTTAAAACTATCCTATAATATGATTTAACGTTATTAGTTTTATGGAGTATTATATAACATTACTTCCATTTTTTTTAAACAGGCGGGAAACGACGCAACGTTTTTTAAAAAACTTGTCGTCACTAGACATTGATATACATGTGTGGCTAGTCGAAGGACGATGCGATTGAATAGGCAGTGTAGACTTGAATTGGTTTGTATTGCAGTGCTTCGACTCAAGTTAGAGTAATTTAACACACAGTGGTTACAATATGAGCTGTGAGACGAGAACGATACACGCTTACAATTAATATTGAATTTGATCCAGCCTGCTTCACGAGTCGGTCAGCGTAACACCTGTGTTTGCACCATTCGTTTGCACTGCGCATGCTCATGGACTCCACAACCACAGAACATCGTTTAATTATTTCCGTGGTTTAACTCATAATTCCGTGGGAACTAATTCTATTCCGAGAAATTTCCGGGATCAACAATTTTTGAGGTTTTTCTGTGGATTTTTGGGGAAATACCTATGCATACCAATATTTGTATGCCAATTTATGGAATCATGTCAATTTGTGATGGTTGAATCTGGAGCTGATGGGTATTTTTTTATCGGCTGCAATTTAAAGTTACAATTAAAATTTAAAATAACCAGATAAGGTTAGGAACCAGGGCCATGGACAGATGAGAGTTAAAAAAATCATATCATATAAAGGGGACCAACATTTTAAAAAATTCCGGAGTATTCCGTATTCCGTGAATTATTTAAAAATTGTTAGGAATACGGCTGCCCAGCCTGGTACTCATCGTAGCTTACCATCATTAGTATTTAGTGCATTTAGTTTTTTACTACTGCACCTAATAACCTAAATGATGAAGCAGTGACACACCTAAATTTCAAATTATGTAAATAGGATTAAAGAAACTTGTGTTTTGATATTACTAAATAATTAACGGAAAAATTAAAATTCCACAATTCAAAATTAATTAGACTTATATTGTGTTTGCAATTGAAAACTTCACTGCACTTTACAGAACAGTCAGCAGCACAGAACACCAAAATAGCATGCAGTACCGTAGGCCAAAAGTAAATTGCAGTATTACAACCCTTCACATTGAATTGTAGCCAACGTACCTACAGTACCCACTGTTCTTAGGTCGGTACTCAAAAATTGTTGATCCCGGAATAGAATTATTTCCCACGAAATTCTGAGGTAAACCACGGAATGTGACAGCCCTAATATATAATTATACGATGTTCTGTGGTTCGAGTCCATGAGCATGCGCAGTGCAAACCAATGGTGCAAACACAGGTGTTACGCTGACCGACTCGTGCCTGCTTCCATATAGAAAAACCAACTCTGTGTCCACAGCTAAAGGAGCTGATGAGACACAGAGGGTAGATTAAAGATATTATTGAATAAGAGAAATAAATACGTAAAAGGAAGATTGAGGAATATTGAATTATCTGAATGTGAACAGCGCCATCTACCGGGAAAAAGGTGAAGCTGGAAGCAGACTGGTTATTACACATGTGGGACTAAGTGGTCCCCACATTACCCCCCTCCTAAAACTGGAAGTCGGAGAAATGTCGTGGAACGTGGACGTGACGACCTGAGCGAGTGGTGCGAGTCGGTGGTGTCGGCACGACGTCAGTGGCAGGAAGTGGTGAGGAGACCTTCTCCTGAGGTTTATCTTGAGCAGGATGCTGATGCGGGGGGTTGATCGTAGACTGGTGAGACGGTTCGTCTGTACTGGCATTCATGTAGGCCGGCTTGACCCTGTCCATTGACACAGTAACCGCACGACCGCGGCTTGAAATCGTAACTGTTTTGTCGGTGCGACTTAACACAGGGAATGGTCCCGCATAAGGACGTTCGAGGGAAGCACGGACGTGGTCTTGTCTCACGAAAACGTGCGTGGCCTTGGCAAGGTCTTGTGGGATGAATGTTTGATGAGCCCCGTGTCTCTTGACGCGAGTGGGGCGTAGTGAGTCGAATTTCCTTCGAAGTGAGATGAGAGTGTCCGCCGGACTCTGATTTGAAGGAGGAGTTGTCAGCATCTGTCCTGGTAGTTTTAATGGTTCACCATAGACCAGATCTGCTGGAGAAGCTTGATGATCTTTCTTAAGAGTGGCGCGCATGCCCAGTAAAACTAGCGGAAGGGCTTCCGTCCATTTGTCATTGGCATGACACATAATGGAGGCTTTGAGTGAGCGGTGCATACGCTCTACCATGCCGTTGGATGCAGGGTGGTAACTGGTAGTCCGTGCATGGTGAAATCCGCATAATCGGGCCAGGTCAGCACACAAATGGCTCTCAAACTGTCGGCCGCGATCTGTAGTAATTGTCTCCGGGCACCCAAACCGGCTGATCCAGCAGGAAATGAGGGTTCTGGCGACGTTTTCGGCGGTGATGTTCACCATAGGAGCGGCTTCCGGCCATCGCGTGAAACGGTCAACGAGTGTTAGCAAATACGTGTAGCCTTCTGACGGTGGTAATGGGCCTACAATGTCGAGGTGTATATGCTGAAACCGTCGGTCAGGCTGAGTAAAGGTTCCAATCGCGGTGAGGGTGTGTCGATGTATCTTGGACAATTGACAGTTGACACACAGACGAGCCCAGGCGCGGCAATCCTTACGGATAGAAGGCCATATGTAGCGTTGGGCAACCAGGTTAGCAGACGCTGCTATTCCTGGGTGATGTAGGCTGTGTAGGTGCTCGAAAAGTTGTCGACGTAATGGTTTGGGCACAAATGGGCTTTGTATGTCTTGACTAGAATCGCACGTAAGGACTGAATCAGAGCCCGGAATGGGAACATCAACGAGGATGAGGGACGTCTTTCTACTGGACCGAAGCTCTTTGAGTTCTCTGTCGTCTTTCTGAGCAGAAGAAAGTTGCTCAGGAGATACGGGAGTAGAGATTGCTTCGATTCTTGAGAATGCATCAGCGGCCAAGTTGTCCTGCCCAGCGATGTATTGGATGTCCGTGGTGAATTGAGAGACGAATTCCATTTGCCGCATTTGGCGAGGTGAGCAACTTGTTTTTGGATTCTGAAAAGCGTGCGTCAACGGTTTGTGATCGGTATATACGACAAAAGCGCGCGCTTCTAGCAAGTAACGGAAATGACGAATGGCGTCGTGTACCGCAAGCAATTCGCGATCGTAGGCGGACCACGTTCGTTGGTTTTCTTTAAGTTTCTGCGAGAAGAATGCCAATGGCTGCCAATGATCGTTGATCCGTTGTTGGACTGTAGCTCCGATACTGGTGTCTGATGCATCTGTGACTAGTGCAATCGGAGCCGTATGATCTGGATGCGCGAGTAGGGTGATGCGTGCCAGACTGTGTTTGCATGAGCTGAAAGCTTCGGTAAGCTTTGTTTTCCATGGTATCGTAGCGTTCCCTTTTACCTTGTCTCCAGATAACAACGTGTTGAGTGGTGCTTGTTCGTTGGCTGCATTTGGTAGGAACCGGCGGTAGTAGTTAATCATGCCAAGGAAACGGCGTAGATCTTTGAATGTCTTTGGAAGAGGGTATTCAGTGAGTGCCTTTACCCTGTCTGGTAGGGCTTGTGTGCCTTCTGCTGACACGAGGTAACCAATAAAGCTGATTGACCCAACGCCGAGGGTACACTTGCTAGGATTAATGACCAGGCCATATTCTCGGAATCGTTGGAAGAGTTGACGCAGGTGTGATTCGTGCTCCTGCTTATCACTCGATGCAACTAGTACGTCGTCGATGTATGAATATGCCCACGGGAGGTCGCGTAGGATGTTATCCATGAAGCGTTGGAAGGTTTGAGCAGCATTGCGAAGACCGAATGTCATGAATGGGAATTCGAAAAGGCCGAACGGAGTATTTATTGCTGTCTGTGGAATGTCACCATCGGAAACTGGTATCTGGGTGAATGCTTTGACCAGGTCTATTTTGCTGAATACGGGGTTTCCTCGCAATTCTGCACTGAAATCTGCGATGTGGCGGACTGGGTACGCGTCAGGAATTGTTCGAGCATTGAGCCGTCTGTAGTCCCCGCATGGGCGCCATGAATGGTCGCTTTTAGGTACTAGGTGTAATGGTGAGGCCCATGGGCTGTCGGACGGACGACATACGCCGGTCTGGATCATGTCGTTGAACTCCTTTTTGGCGATAATAAACTTGTCCGGGGCCAACTGGCGTGGGCGAGCGGAGACGGGAGGTCCGTCTGTCGTTCTAATGTAGTGGACCGTGGAGTGTTTGACCTGGTCTGTGGGTTGTCTCGGCCGCGTGAGGTCGCTAAACTCCTCAATTATTACTTTTAGACTGGCCGGGGTACTGTGCGGTATTGTTAAGGTAGAAACGCTAGGTTGCTTGGAGGGGCTTTGACACAGGTTCGCCTTGCGATGCGTTGTCCCGTCGATCAGCTTTGAGTTCTGGAGATCCACCAGCAAATTAGAGGCTGCGAGAAAGTCTGCACCGATGATGGGTTGCGTGACATCGGCAATGATGAAATTCCAACGGAAACTGCGTCGTAATCCCAGGTCCAGTTGTTGAGCTGTTGTTCCGTACGTATTGATGATTGTGCCATTGGCGGCAGTCAGCTCGAGTTGAGTACGACGGAGCGGTAGGTTGAGACGGGCACGTGGAAAAACGCAGATGTCGGACCCTGTGTCAATGAGATAACGTATCTTGGTGCAAGGGTCCGTGATAAGAAGGCGATGTGAGGTTTTAAGCAGGTGTGTAGTGGCGCAGGCAGGCCCTGCCTTTACTGACTGCGATCGTCGTTTTTCGGAAATCTGCATGGCTGCTGGCACTTTCTGGCCTTCCTCCCATAGGTTTGGTGGTAAAAACACCAAGTTGGGTCTTGTTTAGGCGCTGGTGGACGGAACTGGCGCTGGAACCGTGGCTGTGTGGCACGTTGTCCGTATCTGTCGGCGAACTGTGCCTGTAGAGCCGCGACGTTCTCTGTTAACGTCTTCAATAGGTCCACAGGGGCCATTGTGCACTCAAGAATCCGGTCACGTGTTGCTGAATTGATGGTGGCCATCTTGTCGGCGAGGTTCGCGACGTCATCTAGTGACAGGTGATCATGACCGATGATTGCCAATTGTATAGCGTGCGGGAGGCGAGACGTCCAAATGGTGCGTAAAACCGAGTCTGATATGGCTTTCTCTGCGAGGGCCCGCAGTCTCCGGAGAAAAGAGCTGGGAGTTTTGTCCCCTAAGTCTTCCGACATTAGTAGCTGAATGCGACTGCTTGCTGGAAGACTCATTCGTTGGATTAATTGCGTTTTTAGCTCAGTGTATGGGTTTACTGGTACTGGGGCAGCTAACAAATCTGAGATCTCGCTGAGGGTACTTTGGTCGAGCGCTGAAAGGACGTGGTAATATTTCGTCGTTTCCATTGTGACCCCAGCAAGTGCAAACTGAGCCTCCGCTTGAGTGAACCACAGTGCCGGTGACAGGTTGGCCGACTGTGTCCAGAAGGGTGGAAGCTTGACCGAGACTGCCATCGTACTAGCAGGGCCTGTCATCTTGGTTGTAGCCGTGGGTGTCGGTGTTGTGGCTGTAGCAGTTGTAGCTGTAGCGGTCGTAGCTGTAGCGGTTGTAGCTGCAATGGTTGTGGCTGTGCTGCTGCGGTGAATGTAGCTGCTCCGGGGTGGTTTCCACCGCCTATCAGCGTTTCCACTTGCGATATATCACATTTCCCTCAGCGGCAACTCAAAATTTCCCTCTTTTCCCTCACTCGCCCAAGTCGCTAATATTCCTCTATTTTCTAAATTTCCAAAATTTCTGGTGGGGGGGGGGGGGAAGTCTGCCTAGCAAATTATATGACTTTTTATTATTTAAATTTTATTGTTTTTAATGAGTATGAAATACGTTATATATACATTAAACTATTCAAGTTCAGAAAAACAAAAAAAGCAAACTGTCCTGGAACGCCCAGCGACCTAGTCGTCTCATTCTACTATGTATATGAATGACAGCCAAATTGCTGAACCTGTTTTGAATGGTGGTACCAGACGCAAATTTTGGTATTTTTGTAGGATGCGGGAGAATTTTGCCTAAAATTGGAACCTATACATTCATCTTTCAAGTAGGGTATAAGTGACCAATACACATGTTAAACGCTGGATGCAGGGGGGCCCGGGGGTCTCCCCCGGAGAAAAAATGGATAATTAATAGGCCCAAATTAGTGAGGTTTTAGGCATATTATACACTGGAAGAAAGGGGGTCCGGGGTTCTCCTCGGAGAAAAAATTGATAAATGGTCCCAAATCAGTGAGGTTTTTGCGCATGTTATAACCTGGAGAAAGGGGGGCCCGGGGAAAAAATTTATAAATAGGCCCAAATTCGTGAGGTTTTACGCATTTTGCAAGCAGTACAGTTGAGATTAAATTACCGACAAATAAACCTATCACTGCGGGGGGCCGGGGGTCACCCCGGAGAAAAATTCAGAAAAAATAGGTCTGAAGTATTGGGGTTTTAAGCTTTTTGAGTAACATTTTTTTTTGTGAAAGTACTTGGTCAATATGTTTATTTTTATTTTTGTTAAGTCTTTCAGGTGAAATAAGCACACCAAGAATTAATTTCCCCTTCGTTATTGTAGATACTACGCCTTTAGCCTCCATTTTTCACCAGAAATCCTGGGGAGGACCCCCCTATTTACGCCAATGATTTTCCATTGGCGTAAATTCCCAAAATTTCTGGAGGGGGGGGACTTTAGAACCCTAAGAATTTGATCCCACGGAGAAAAAAAATCGATAAATGAGCCCAAATTAGTGAGGTTTT